>PVKS010009770.1:0-62712 GCA_004027875.1 Aplodontia rufa
CCGAAGCCCGGACTCCAGCTCGGAGCCAGCCAGCCGTCCCCAGCTCCTAGCAGGTAAGATTCGCCGGCCCGGGCCCCGGCCCGCGGGGGTTCTGGCCCGCCCGGGTTCCGGCCTGCGACTCCCCACCCCCACCCTCCCGGTCCCCCCTCCCGCCGCCGCCTCCATTTGTTATTTTCCCAGTCCCATTTCTCCACTGCGGGCTCTGCCGGGCCTGAGGCTGGGGCTCAGGGGGTGGGGCGGCTCCGGGAGAGATGGGGCCTGGGCGCCGGGAGGGTCGGGAAGGTGGGGAAGTAGGGGATCGCAGGAGGAGGGCTGGCGGGGCAGGAGGGAGCCGAAAGAGGAGGCCAACAGAGGAGGAACGCGGAGGGGGAGGGCTGGCGAAGGAAGAACTGGGGATGCTGTGAGGGTGGTTCACCGGGAAGGCAGAATAGACTGGAGAGATGGCAGCGAGGTGGGGCAGGAAGGCGCCAGGAGAAACCCCAGAGGCCCGGAACACGGGTTCCAGAGCTCGGGTTTGCGTGTGTTAGCAATTGAAGGGAAGTGGGAACCGGGAAAGGGGTGTGGTAGGTGCAAAGACAGGGATTGTAGCTACTGAGAGAAGGGAATGGAACCTGGGGAAACTGAGGATTGGGAGAGGGATCTGGAGAGGTCCGTCTCTGAGAACCAGAGCGAGAGGTTTTCTGGGGGTGGAAGTGGGAAGGCCATGTCTTTTGTGATTCAGTTTTCCATACTACAGTTCATTTCTGACCCTGTTTCCCCAATGCCAGACAGTTACTTTTTGAGAGGGGCACTGGGTCTCAGGCCCAAAACTAATGAGAAGGACAGGAACACTAGAACACTAAAGGCAGAGTTAGGAAGAAGGGGTTTCTGGGAAGATGGGAAAGAGAGAATTGGGCAACCGTATAGACATTCCAAACAAGTTGTGACCTCCACCCTCCCATCGTCAGAACACTTGCTTTTCCCTCAGCCTAGAGCACCCTAGGGAAGGCCTCATTTCTACTTTGAATTTAGAGGTCTCCCTTTAAGCTTCCCTCGCAGAAGGTGCCACAGGATAGGAGTTGCTTTGGCAACTGGGGTGCTGGTGGTGGCTGCCAGATGGGATGGTCTCTTGAAGGGCAGGTGGTTTTGCCATTTTGTTGCCATGGCAGTGATCCAGTGGGATGTCTAATAGGTGGGGGTTCAGAATGTTGATGGGACCTCAGCCTGTGGCTGGGTCCTACAGGGACTGGATTGGGTTCTGAAAGATGATTCTGGTTCTGCCAGTGGATGGGAGTTTCCCCAGGGAGTACACCCACTTCCACCCAGCAGTCTGTTGGAACAGGTAGACATGTTACTTGCAGGTCATTGTGTTTTTCCATGCCCTTCCTCCTAGAAATAGTGGGAGGATGAAAATGCTCTTGCTTAAGTTATACCATCTGGGACTGGCGGGTAGTTCAGTGGTAGAGCGCTTGCCTAGCATGTGTGAGGCCCAGGGTTCAGTCCCTAGGACTGAAACAACAGCAACAAAATAAATCGTACCATCTTTGGGTACATTGTTCTGGCCTCTACCTCTCTTATTGTAGTTTGTATATGGAATTTTTTTTTTTTTAGAAAGAGGGAGAGTGAGAAAGAATCAGTTTAATTTGGTTTTCCATATGGCTTTTGTTGCTCTGAGACTTCACTGTGTATGTGGTGTTGGGGTGCTGTAACCACTGAGCCACTGCTCCAGCCCCTGAATATGGTAATATTGATGCTTCTTTGCATTGTTGCTCGATTTTCTTAAACTTGATTCTTCTTTGAGTCTCTTCCTGAGTATCCCTTCTTTCCCAGAGAGTCCCAGTATGAACCCTTTCCTCAACTGACCTTTGGTCTTCTATTTTCCTGACCTTGTAGGCAGGCTGGACACTCCACACCCATTCTAGGTGAAGGAGCTCAGGGGACAGGATGGTTAAACAGCCAAGAGCAGAGGAGATATTCTGGAACAGGAGACCTGGGTGTAGTTCTCCCTCTGCCTCTAACAGCTGTGACCTTGGGCAAGTCACTTCTCCTGCTGTTAACCTCACCTCCATTGTAAAATGAAGTGGTTGTAGATGAGATGACCTCTGAGGCCCCTCTGACTGCCCTGAATTCCAAGAAGGCTTAGGTTGGTGCATTGTTATCTGCTGGTCCCGGCTGCTTCTATCTAAGAGTCACTTTGGAGTGGTTGTTAGTCTAGCAGGTCTGGAACGGTGGGGGCTGGGCCAATGATCCTAAAATTCCCTCTGCAAACTCTTCTCAGAGTCTTGTGACATGAATGTTTTCCTTTTGACATCCTTCCCATATTTTTCTCACTTAATTTCTTTTCCTCTTTTTACTTAGGGTTCTTTTCCTAGTTTTTACTTTTCCACCTACCAAGTCATTTTCCTTTTGTAGTAAGGTAATGAAGATGAATGTGTTCAGTATGTTGCCAGATACATAGTACGTGCTGAATAAATTTTAGTTACAGTCTTTTTGCTAGGGCAAAAATGAGTTTAGCTCAGTTGGTTGGTGCTAGAACACAACCCAGGTTCAGAAACAGACCTAAGGTCCAGCTCCAAACCCCTCCCTCTCCCTGCTGCTCCTTATCCCTGGGATTACTTCCCCCTTAGAAGACTGCTTTTCTCCTTTAAATCTACTTATTGAAAATTTTATCAGTTTTCAACTGATTAAAAAAGAAGAGCCCTGGGGTTGGGGATTTAGCTCAGTGGCAGAGCGCTTGCCTAGCATGCACAAGGCCCCAAGTTTGGTCATCAGGCCTGAAAAAAAAAAAAAGGAAGAGCACTTATGATTGCTTTGTTATTCAGGCACCTCCATGTATTTCTGTGGTCTTTTGGATCCCTAGCTTTTAACAGACTTAGTGAACAAGGTCTGTGATGAGGAGGATAGGCACCCTGTTCTATGAGGGCTGGCAAGGATACACCAGTCACAAATAGTCATCTTTGTTGTGTGTGTGTTTCCAAGAGAGAGTTTATTTATTTAATTATTTTTATCTGGTTTTTATTTTTCCTGCACTTAGTTGTGTATGTGGTGCTGGGGATCGAATCTGGGTCGAATCTGGGTCCTTGTGCATGCCAGGCAGGTGCTCTACCACTGAACTACCTCTCCAGCCCCTTTGTTGTATTATTATTAAAATTGTTTTCCCTTTGGGGGGTTGGGGATTTAGCTCAGTGGCAAGGCCCTGAGTTTGGTCCTCAGCCCTGAAAAATAAAATCGTTTTCCCTTTGGGGCTGGAGCAGTGGCTCCGTGCTTACAGCACTTGCCTAGCATGTGCAAGGACCTGGGTTCAAACCCCAGCACCACATACACAACTAAGTCTCAGAAAAGCAAAGACCAGATGAAAAAATACATAAAATTTAAAAAAAATTGTTTTCCCTTTTATTTTGTTGGCTTTTGCTGTTTGGATTTTGTTGCTGTTTTTAATTGATAGTATGTTAAAATCGATATACACAGCAACTAAAAAATATGATCTTAGTCCACTGACAGAGCATCAGTTCAAAGGTCAGAACTGGACCTCTGTCTCAGCTATCTTATGACTCTTAAGTAAATTATTAGTAAGTTTCCTGGAAAGGTTAAATGCACTCCCTGCTGCTTCCCTCAGTATGGTTCAGTGGGGGTGAGCAGTAATTATTTTGTATTCCTTGGAGAAAATATGCTATAGAATGTGGAAATGCCATTTACCTAGCAGGCCTCCTAACTCAGAATAGGTGGGCAAGCTTGATATAGTCCCACTAAGGCTAGCAGCACTTAATGTAAGAAGAAAGATCTACTGAAGTTACTGGGTTTACATTTTAATAGCAAGAAAAGAAAACACATATACACATTACATCAGTGGAAAATATACAAAGGAAAACAGTATAAAATAGTATATTTTGCTCACAAAAGAACTATAGTCTGTAATGTGGACTTGACTGTTAGCAAGATATACAAACAAGTACAGATGAAAATAGCTGGTTATGGAGACACAAATATATGACATACCTGTCTCTTACTGATGTGGGCTATGCCAAGCGGGAGGATAGGCTTAAAAATTCTAAATCTGTATCATGTGCATACTCATCATTTGAGTCTATTTTGTTGTCTTTTTAATATTTTGGCTGTTATTGTGAAAACCCTGAATTTTCCTCTAACCTTAGGAAGAACATAGATCCGTTGGTGGCTGAGGGCACTGGTTCCAGGACCACCCCTCAGTTACCAAAATCAGCAGATGCTGAAGTCCCTTCTATTTGCACATAACCTACGCAATTCTCCCATATACTTTAACTCGATCAGCTTTGAATATCTAACACAACGTAAATGCTATTTAAGTAGTTGTCATACTGCATTGTTAAGGGAGTAATGACAAGAAACGAAGTCTGTATGTATTCAGAAGACAGGCAACCAACCATCATAGGCCTAACTATGTTGTTTATGAAGAACATGAGGCAAACAGTGAGAGCTGGGAAGAGACTAGGTCCTGTGAAAGCACAAGATGCCTACGCATTACTTCATTCTCAGATTTAGCATAGGGCTCCGTGTGTGGCAAATACAAATTTTACTTTTGTGGAACTTTCTAGAAAATTGCCCCCAAATATTTTACATATAGTTGGTTGAATCTGTGGATGCAGAGCCAGTGGATGTTGAAATTGTACTAGAGGATGGATTTTTGTGAAGTTCTCCAAAATGAAGTTCTATAATTTGGGGATACTTAGATTTGGTGTTGGGATTCATTGGGCTGTGCTCCTATGCATTTTAGAATGGGACATTCTTCCACCTACTCTGATGTGAAAAAAATTCATATCTGTGACTGATCTAGGCTTTCTGAGAATTCTCCCCACCAACTTCTGAGGAGAATATAACAAAGTATAGAAGAAAGAGCAACGGCTTTGAAGTCAGAGAGACGAGGGTTTGATTCTTGCTCTGCAGATGGTTCTTCATGGTGGGTGGCTGGGCAAGTCACAGTCTTCGAGCCTCAGTTCCCTTACCTATAGTGAGAATAATACCTACCTTTCAGGATTGGTTTTAAATAGTACATGATGTCATGTAGGTAAAGGGCTTGACACAGGCAGACACTTGTGACGTAAGAAAGACACTAAATAATACTTCAGCTTCATTTCTTTGTGCTCCTTTGTAAGGCTCTGGAAATTCATGTGTACATATTCTTTAGTGATCATGAAGGGGAAAACTGAGTGATGATCTGGATTGGAGCTGATAGGTACATCTAAAATTTCTGCTTTCCCCAGAGATAAGAGATTGTGTTATGAGCAGAATCTCCCTCATTTAGACAGCTGAGGTAGCCCATGGGATAAGCCAGTAGTGAGTGTCTTTTCATCTGTCTTGTGCAGAAGGCACAGGACTGGGCCATTTAGCTCTCTTTCAGACTCTGTTCTCCAATATGAAAACTCTGATGATGTTTTCCTAATAGGTTTTGCTGAAAACAGATCCTACAAGTTCCAAGGGTCTACACCTGCTTCCCAGGCCACAGCTGTGGAGTGCTTGGGCAGAGCAGAGAAGTTTCTGTATTCAGCTGCCCAGGCAGAGGAGAATGGGGTCTCCACAGCCTGAAGAATGAAGACACGACAGAATAAAGACTCTGTGAGTAATAGCTACTGTGAGAGGCATGAAAGGTCAGGGGCAGGGGCAGAGAAACCAGAAGGACCTAGAGAGGAAGAACAAATGACATGCACCATAAAGTTAGGTGCACAGGGTGGTGTGGTGGCTTAGTGGTTATGGTACTTGCCTGACATGTGCAAAGACCTGGGTTCGAGCCTCAGAACCACATAACTAAGTGTAAGAGAAAAAAAAAAAACCCACCAGATGAAAAACTAAATAAAACAGATTCTCCCTTAAAACAAAAACAAAACAAATGAAAACCTCCCCCCAAACAGGTGCAATACGAAAACCATTACATGCCTCCTTCTTTCTCCCTCAGATGTCAATGAGGAGTGGACGGAAGAAAGAGGCCCCTGGGCCCCGGGAGGAGCTGAGATCCAGGGGCCGGGCCTCTCCTGGTGGGGTTAGCACGTCCAGCAGTGATGGCAAAGCTGAGAAGTCCAGGCAGACAGCCAAGGTATTTTGTCCCCAGGTCTTCACACAGGATGCTCTGGCACTGGGGCTGAGGGTGTGTGTGTCATGGGGGAGCTTTCTGTCTGGCAGAGGGTTACCGTGAAGGCTTGAGAGGTAGAAGATAGGAATTTTCCTTTTCTCTAACAGAAGGCCCGAGTAGAGGAAACTTCCACACCAAAAGTCACCAAGCAGGGCCGGAGTGAGGAGATCTCAGAGAGTGAAAGCGAGGAGACCAATGCACCAAAAAAGACCAAAACTGAGGTGGGAGACCATGTTAGCCATCTTTACACATTTTCTGACCATTCTTTCCCCAAACTTCCTTTGGCTCACATTTCAACCTTACTCTCCACTGGGATACAAGAGAAAAGTTATAACTTAGTGCTTATTAAAGTGGTCATGTCTATAACATATCAGACAGATCTTTAGGGCTTTGGTTAGACCAATAAATGACCAGGTAGCATCAAAGGGGAGTGGAAGAATTGGAGATTAGGAAGTCTTACTAGAAGGAACAAATAAGTCATAAGGAAAATGCGAAAGTGGTCTTTTTAAGAATCCAGGGGATGATAAGTTAAAGGGAGTCAATGAGATGAGATGAAGGTAAATATGAGGTGGTGGAAGACAGGGCTCTGGAGTCAGCTGTGGATGGGGAGAAGATGCTTGAGATGGACACTGAGAAGGAACAGGGTTTAAACAAGGAAGGGAATAAGCCTGGCTGCTAGGAGCAGTTGAGATGGGAGTCAGGGAACCCCAGATGGCAGGAGTCCCCATTACATCACAGCACAACAGTGCTCTTCAAGGAGGAAATGATTATGGGAGAGAAAGGAAAACATGGCCCTACCCCCTCTGCAGCAGGAGCTCCCTCGTCCACAGTCTCCTTCCGATCTGGATAGCTTGGATGGGCGAAGCCTCAACGATGATGGCAGCAGTGACCCTAGGGATATAGACCAGGACAACCGAAGCACATCCCCCAGCATTTACAGCCCCGGGAGTGTGGAGAATGACTCCGATTCATCTTCTGGATTGTCCCAGGGCCCAGCCCGCCCCTACCATCCACCTCCACTCTTTCCTCCCTCCCCTCCGCAGCCAGACAACACCCCCCGACAGCCAGATCCTGGCTTCGAACCCCATTCCTCTGTGACACCTGCTGGGTATCATGCTCCCATGGAGCCTCCCACATCCCGAATGTTCCAGGCTCCTCCTGGGGCCCCTCCCCCTCACCCACAGCTGTATCCTGGGGGAACTGGTGGAGGAGTTTTGTCTGGGCCCCCAATTGGTCCCAAAGGAGGAGGGGCTGCCTCTTCAGTAGGGGCCCCTAGTGGGAGTAAGCAGCATCCTCCACCCACAACCCCCATTTCAATATCAAGCTCTGGAGCCAGTGGTGCTCCCTCAACAAAGCCACCTAACACTCCAGTGGGTGGTGGGAACCTAACCTCTGCTGCACCACCAGCCAGTTTCCCTCATGTGACGCCAAACCTGCCTCCCCCACCTGCCCTGAGACCCCTCAACAATGCCTCAGCCTCTCCTCCAGGCTTGGGGGCCCAGGCACTCCCAGGTCATCTTCCCTCTCCTCATGCCATGGGACAGGGCATGGGTGGACTTCCTCCTGGCCCAGAGAAAGGCCCAACTCTGGCTCCCTCACCCCACCCTCTGCCTCCTGCTTCCTCCTCTTCTGCTCCAGCCCCCCCAATGAGGTATCCTTACTCATCCTCTAGCAGTACCTCTGTAGCAGCAGCTTCTTCCAATTCTTCCTCCTCTTCCTCTGCTTCCCAGTATCCAGCTTCCCAGGCATTGCCCAGTTATCCCCACTCCTTCCCTCCCCCAACAAGCCTCTCAGTCTCCAATCAGCCACCTAAGTATACTCAGCCTTCCCTCCCATCCCAGGCTGTGTGGAGCCAGGGTCCCCCTCCACCTCCTCCCTATGGTCGCCTCTTGGCCAACAGCAATGCCCATCCAGGCCCCTTTCCTCCTTCTTCTGGGGGCCAATCAACTGCCCACCCACCAGCCACAACACACCACCATCACCACCAGCAGCAGCAACAGCAGCAGCAGCAGCAACAACAGCAGCAGCAACAACAACAGCAGCAGCAGCAGCATCATGGAAGCTCTGGGCCCCCTCCACCTGGAGCATATTCCCACCCCCTGGAGAGTGGTGGCTCTCACCATGCACACCCTTATACCATGTCTCCCTCCCTGGGGTCTCTGAGGCCCTATCCAGCAGGGCCAACACACCTTCCCCCACCTCACAACCAGGTGCCCTACAGCCAAGCAGGCCCTAATGGCCCCCCAGCTTCCTCCTCTTCCAACTCTAACTCTTCTCAAGGGTCCTACCCATGTTCACATCCCGCCCCTTCTCAGGGTCCCCAAGGGGCCTCCTACCCCTTCCCACCGGTACCTCCTGTCACCACCTCCTCAGCTACTCTTTCCACTGTCATTGCCACCGTGGCATCCTCGCCAGCAGGCTACAAAACGGCCTCACCACCTGGGCCTCCACCCTATGGCAAGAGAGCCTCCTCCCCGGGGGCTTACAAGACAGCCACCCCACCCGGATACAAGCCCGGGTCGCCCCCCTCCTTCAGAACGGGGACCCCACCGGGCTATCGAGGCACCTCCCCGCCAGCAGTCCCAGGGACGTTCAAGCCAGGCTCACCCACGGTGGGGTCTGGGCCACTGCCACCTGCAGGGCCCTCAAGCTTGTCATCTGTGCCACCAACTGTGGCCCCTGCTTCAGGGCCACCCCTGAATGCCACGCAGATCAAACAAGAGCCGGCTGAAGAGTATGAGACCCCAGAAAGCCCAGTACCCCCAGCCCGCAGCCCCTCACCCCCTCCCAAGGTGGTAGACGTGCCCAGCCACGCCAGTCAGTCTGCCAGGTGAGCGGTCTGGGTGGGGTGCTGTTGGAAGCGGGATTCCGTGGACGCGAGGTGCTGCGGGTTTACGTGGTGATTTTAAGAAGTGCACAGCCCTCCGGTCTCGCGGCTGCCCAGGTGGATAGCAGCACAGGCCACGGGGGGATCCTTTACATGGGGCATGATGGCCGCGGGGCCCCTCGTAGGGGCTGAACGCGCACTGCCTCCGCACCCCACAGGTTTAACAAACACCTAGACCGCGGCTTCAACTCGTGCGCGCGCAGCGATTTGTACTTCGTGCCGCTGGAGGGCTCCAAGCTGGCCAAGAAGCGGGCCGACCTGGTGGAGAAGGTGCGGCGTGAGGCCGAACAGCGCGCGCGCGAAGAAAAGGAGCGCGAGCGGGAGCGGGAACGCGAAAAGGAGCGCGAGCGCGAGAAAGAACGAGAGCTCGAACGCAGCGTGGTGAGTGCGTCACGAGATGCGCCGCCCGCCGCTTTTCCCTCGGTGTAGCTGGGCTGCTGGTGGGCGCGGGACGCTGCGAGAGTCACTTCGCCACCTGTAGGAGAGGAGGAACCACTGCAGCCCAGAGCAAGGAGTCCAAGAGGATTCCAGTGGGGGCTCTGCATTCCGTGTTGGGGGAAGGCTTGCTCATGTCAGACTACCCGTAGATCACAAGAAAGACAAATATGGGGCGGGTGGGAGTGCAGGGAAATTCCTTTGTAGGCAGAGTTGCAATGGGATGAGGCATTTTGGCATTCAGTTGCTGAGACAGATGGGCAATTTGGGACCAGCCAGATATTCCCATATCTGCGCTTTTGACTCCATTTCTTCCTCTACTCCACAGAAGTTGGCGCAGGAGGGTCGTGCTCCAGTGGAGTGCCCTTCTTTGGGCCCAGTGCCCCATCGCCCTCCATTTGAGCCTGGTAGTGCTGTAGCAACAGTGCCTCCCTACCTGGGTCCTGATACTCCAGCCCTGCGCACTCTCAGTGAATATGCCCGACCTCATGTCATGTCTCCTGGCAATCGCAACCATCCATTCTATGTGCCTCTGGGGGCAGTGGACCCGGGGCTCCTGGGTTACAATGTCCCAGCCCTGTATAGCAGTGATCCAGCTGCCCGGGAGAGGGAGCGAGAAGCTCGTGAACGAGACCTTCGTGATCGTCTCAAGCCTGGTTTTGAGGTGAAGCCTAGTGAGCTGGAACCCCTACATGGGGTCCCTGGACCAGGCCTGGATCCCTTTCCCCGACATGGGGGCCTGGCCCTGCAGCCTGGCCCTCCTGGCCTGCACCCTTTCCCTTTTCATCCGAGCCTGGGGCCTCTGGAGCGAGAACGTCTAGCGCTGGCTGCTGGGCCAGCCCTGCGGCCAGACATGTCCTATGCCGAGCGACTGGCAGCTGAGAGGCAACATGCAGAAAGGGTGGCAGCACTGGGCAATGACCCACTGGCCCGGCTGCAGATGCTCAACGTGACTCCCCATCACCACCAGCACTCCCACATCCACTCTCACCTGCATCTGCACCAGCAGGATGCTATTCATGCAGGTGAGACCCCTGCTTCCTGGCTTTGGCCTCTGAGGCCACCTTACCTGTTGGGCTCTTCTGTTTCTCAGACCTGTGTCCCTCTACTTTTCTAATATGAGCCTCTCCTGAGAAAGCTGTATTGAAATTTGCATCCCCAACATTCCCCCAGCTTTGTCATGCACTTGCCTAGCCACAGAGCCTATATATATGTTCTCCACACCCCATTCCATCTGATAGTGGCCCAAGCTGGAGCCTTTTTTTTCAAGGAACACCACTTTTCCATCCTTGCATCCCCTTTCCTGATGTCCTTGACATGCTGATTTTCTTGTTCCCCTGGTTTCAAATCTTGTTTCTTTGTCATCCTCTCCCTTCCAGCTGGAGGTCTTTTGTGTTCTTTCCCACCTGTAGAAGGGGCCCTTTGACTTTGTTTTGGATGTCATAGGTGATAATAAGCTTTTCTTACTATCCTTTCTCCATATTTTTTTCTTTTTTAAAGAGGGGACAGTGAGAGAGAGAGACAAAGTACTCTTTCTTGTCTTCCCTCCTTCTCAGACCCCTTTGGCAACTGTAATCTGCCATCTGTGTGTCCCTCTGCCTGTAGGGTATCTTATCCGTTTCCCAGGTCTCTAGTGTTTCCATTCTACTTTTGTTCCACTTTGGATTCCCCTGTGTTTGACTGTCCATGTCTCTTCCCAGGTGCAAATCCCTTCCCCCAAATGCATGTTTTTTTTTTACCAAAATGTGCCTTCTAGTAACACATTCCTCTTTTCTGCCCTCTAGCCTCTGCCTCTGTGCACCCTCTCATCGACCCCTTGGCCTCAGGGTCTCACCTTACCCGGATTCCCTACCCAGCTGGATCCCTCCCTAACCCCCTTCTTCCTCACCCTTTGCACGAGAACGAAGTTCTTCGTCACCAGCTCTTTGGTAAGGACAGAGGTTAGGGTGGAGAAGCACTAAGGAGAGGACAGAAGGGGGAATTTGGGTGGTAGGATGGGTCTAGAGGGACTAGGGGAGGCATGAGGAACTGGAATAGGAATAGGAGAGCTGAGGCTTTGCTTAAGAGGCTCAGGTTTTAGGCCTGGCTAAGAGGTTTGACTTCTAGTTCCACTCCACCCCTGGCAGCTTGCAGGATGGGCTGTTACTTCAATTTCTACTGTTTTCTCTGCACATAAAGTACCTGGCTATCCCCTGGCTCAGAGCAGGTACTCAGTATCTATCAGTCATGTGTTCCCTGCTCTTCCTGCTCACAGCTGCCCCTTACCGGGACCTGCCAGCTTCCCTGTCTGCCCCAATGTCCGCAGCTCATCAGCTGCAGGCCATGCACGCACAGTCTGCTGAGCTGCAGCGCTTGGCACTGGAACAACAGCAGTGGCTGCACGCCCATCACCCACTGCACAGTGTGCCGCTACCTGCCCAGGAAGACTACTACAGGTACTGTGGGTATCCATAGACCATGTGTGAGGGGAGAAGGACTAGGCCAACCTAGGATGGGCTGTGGATATTGTACTGTAGGGTGCTGGGCTCCTGGGGGAGGGACCCCTTCCTTTCCTATCCTCATCTGTGAAAAAAAGCAAGGTTAGAGTTGATCTCAGGCTCTCATCTTTTTGCTATGCACCACTTCTTCCGTAGTCACTTGAAGAAGGAAAGCGACAAGCCACTGTAGAACCCGCCATCAAGAGAACACCATGGCTTCTACATCTGAACCTTGGAGGACCCCCCCCCCCTGGCTGCCACCCAGGGCTGAGGAGAGGGTGCTGTTCAGTTACAGGGCCTGTTCAGCTGGGCAGAGGGAGGGAGGAAATAAGAAACAGGCCCAGGTGGTGTGCAGAGGTGGGGAGGTGGCAAGGGTTGGGACAGAAAGCGCACAGTATCTTGGACCAGGTCCCTCTTTCTTGTGCCCTGCTTTCCTTCTCCCCATGCCCAACCTTCGGTGGTCACTACCCCTCCCCCACCCCGTTGGTGTGATTATTTCATCTGTTAGATGTGGCTGTTTTGCGTAGCATCGTGTGCCTCCCCTGCCCCTGCCCAATCCCTGTGTGCGCGCCCCCTCTGCGATGTATGCCCCCCGCCCCTCCCCACATTAATAATTTATATATATAAATATCTATATGATGCTCTTTAAAAAACATCCCAAACAAAACAACCAAACAAAAACATCCTCACAACTCCCCAGGAAGATGGCTGTGACTTGTTCTTTGTGGGCTAAAAGTGTTGGGGTGAGATCTCATTGCAGCAGGGAAGGGGGAAAAAGATGGGACCATATTAAGGAACTGCGGTTGGACAAGGGACCTTAGAGGAGCCCAGACCTTTGGCTCTACTGGCAATGGGATATCCCTACCATCCCAGGTGCTAGGCCTTTCCTCTCCCCTAGGGATGGGAAATCAAGATAGTGGAGGCCTGGGACAGTCCTACATCCAACAAGGCAAGGTCGAAGAAACTACTGAAACTTAGGAGGCGTTCTTGTCTGGTCCTACTGGGTGCCATCAGAGGCCTCTAATAAGGGGCGCAGGGTCGTGAATCCTTTCTGAGAACAGTTCGAGGCACATTATGAAGCGAGGGTGGGATGGGTGTAGCTTCAGTAAGCTCATGCGCTTAGTACTTAGTATTTAGTGGACAATTCCAAACGCCTAGGAGAAAGAATATAGAGCGTTACGCAGTACTTATGCAAGGCCATGTTTGGAAACCACGGGGTTGGTTCTTGCTCTGTCCCTGTTGCTGCGAATCACAATCTTGGTTCTTAACAAAGGGACTGTGATTGGCTGCTTTCTCAGCCAGTCAGCATCGAGCTAATTTGCATATAAGGTATCAAACATTCATAAACTCTAGAAATGAATGATTTCAGGAAGTTATTTAGAGTATTGTTTTTCTTACTGAGTGTTTTACTGTGTCTCGTTGCTTCTACATTAATAGTGGTTTGGAAAAAAAAAATAACACTTTGATCTCACCCTTACCAATAGTGGAGTTAATGTACTTCCCAAGTTCGCTCCAGGCACACCTTCGTAAGTGTTGCAGCTCTTTTAGAATTTGTCTAGCAGGCTTTCTGGCTGTTGCTGGAAAGCCCTCCCACTTAATTTGAATATAAAGTTAGCGTTATTTTGAGATTTTGTTGTTGTAGTTAGTTTTTTTGGGTGTACTACGGTGAGCGATTTGTTAAGTTAAAGCTACGCTGAGACTTCCGGCTGCGGATGATGCTGCTTCCCCTTCGCCTCAACCATCCTTGAAAAAGCAAAGCTTTAGGAGGTGGCTGGTTCATCTAGATATTTATTTTCCCTGCTTCACGTGTAAATTTCGTCGTCCTATGGCGTCCGCCGCGGCCCAACCCGCGCCCCTGAGCGCGGAGCAGGCCAAGGGTGAGAAGCATCCTAGACAATGCTTGGGCTGCCGGTTGGCGGGTGAGGGGGGCTGCGGGGTGAGGTGGTGAGGGTCTCTGCCTAGAGATCTGGCCAAGTTCGTTGGGAAATGGGGGCGGACGGCATGGGATATCATCCCTTTCACCGTATGTGGGGTCTTCGCTCCTAGAGGAGTTCGGAGTACGAACTTTATAAGGTTACGTTAAGTCCTCGGTCCCTTAATTCCCCGTCCTCTTCCCTGCGCGATCTGTTGGGCCCGCTTTGGCGTTCACCGCGGGACTCCTCCCTGGGATGCGTCTCGTGCTCAGTGGTCCTGGCAGAGGTGATCCAGGCGTTTTCGGCTCCAGAGAACGCAGTGCGCATGGATGAAGCTAGAGACAATGCATGCAACGACATGGGCAAGATGCTGCAGTTCGTGCTGCCGGTGGCCACACAGATCCAACAGGAAGTTATCAAAGCCTATGGATTCAGCTGCGACGGGGAAGGTGGGTCAGACGCGGGACGGCTATGGGGTGGGTGGGGGAGAGGGCGCAGAATGTGTGGTCATCCTTTTTCTCGCCACATGGCGGCAGCCACAGTACAACAGTGCTGGCACACAAAGCACTGTGAAATGCTGTGAAATGCTGGCGACGTCCTAAGTGAATTTTGTTGTTAACCATTAATCACACCGTTATTCCATATTATGATGAGGGAACAGACTCTAAGGCAAAGCAAGCGCCCGAGGTAACAAGTATTAGGAACTTGAAACCCGTTTTGCAGGCATTTAGCGAGATGTCTGCACGACAGCACTCCTCTGCAGTTTCTAAGAGGTGTTTTAGCTAACGAACACCTAAAAGGTTAGTTTAGGGGTTAGTGGTTGAGTTTCCCAGGAGTGTTCGTTGATTCAGCCAAGCTTCCCCACTGCCTTTCTGTGTCCCAGGTTACAGACCCTAGATCTTGTGGATGTTCATACTGGGGGTTCTTGTGACTCAGTGCTAAAATGGCTCACTCAGAGTGAGAAACACTGTTTTGGAATATTTTCATTCACTGCATCCCAGTTTAGACCAGAAGTGGTTGATCCAAACCATGCACAGGCAGTATCTCATATTCAAGCCACCCTTCAACCCCCAACTGTCTTTGGCACACAGGTCCCCAGGAATGTCAGTTGACTCTTGGTTCCCTCTTCCAGGTGTCCTTAAGTTTGCCCGCTTGGTTAAGTCCTATGAAGCCCAGGATCCCGAGATTGCCAGCCTGTCAGGCAAGCTGAAGGCTCTGTTCTTACCGCCCATGACGCTGCCACCCCATGGGCCTGCTTCTAGTGGCAATGTGGTTGCCTCCTGAGAGCTGGCCTTTCCCTGTGCTGCTGCAGGGGAAAGGAAGACCTCAAGTGTTCCAGAGGACAATAAATGTGCCTGTGACTAGTCTTGTGTCAGTCTTTTGTGATCCTGACAACCTTCACCTCTTCCCCCACCTCCTTCGAGTCTCTCAGCTTTCAAGGTCGCACGATTCCGTTTGCCTAGTCCTTCTTACACTCCCTGCTGGGCCTAACCCTGCTCCGGTGAGAGCCCGAGGCTGCTTCCCTCCCCTCAAGGCAGGTGGGAGGGCGGGTCCACACAGGTGGCACCTCCTTTGAGGAGTGGGCTTCCAGGGCTTTTCCTTGAGCTCCTTGGGTTTCTTGGACGGGGGTTCCTCCACTGGTGTCCTCTTGGCCAGCGTTACTTCCTGGTCTGTGCTCCTACTGGCCCTGCAGCTGCTGTTAGCTGGCACTCCAGGTGGAGCTGCAGGTGGCTCCTCCCCTCTTCAGAGAAGGAAGCCCTGGACAGGCGGGCGGCCTTTTGGACTAGAGTGGGAAAGCGGGGGGGGGGGTTAGCGGGCTGCTGTGGGCGGTCTCAGGCCAGCCCCGCCCCACCTGTTCTTTCCCCCGAGACCATTAGTTCAGGGGCTTGTCCTTGCAGTGCCATTGGCCTGGCGGGCCGGATCGAGGAGGAAGTGGCTGAGATCAGGCGTGTTCTTCCTTCCTGGACCACTGTGCACAACAGTGCCACTGGCTCCGCCCCACCTCCCCGTGGCCCTCTGCCACTGACTCCCCCATCCCTCCAAGGAGATGCTGTCCCGTGGGTAAGTCCTCCGCACCACCTGGGTCCCAAAGTCTCTTGAAAGTTTGGGAGGGAGGGACATTGTTCATGCTTATTCCCAACAGGTGTGTGACCATGAGTACAATCTGCTGCTGCCCCTCTCCACGTCTGCTTCCTATCCCTGAGGACTTTCTCTTTCCCCAAGATGTAAAGACCCCTAGACTCATTCAGGCTTCTCGGACCCCATTTTCTGTCACACTTTTTCTCTAACGATGTATATCTTTTCTCACCTCTGGTCCCCTGCTTATGCCTCTTGCCTAGGACATTTCCCCCGGGTAGTTCACATCACCTTAAACATGACAGTCTGAAAGGCACACCTGAGAAAGTTCCCGTTCCCAGCCAACTTCCCTCTCACTCCTCAACTTCTGGCCTCCGTTCTATTTTGTGTCCCTTCCCCTTCCCCTCCCCTGGAGCACTCATTCAATGGGTGCACATCTTCAATGTGCCAGGTATGTTTAAGATGCTGGTAATCCTGGAGTGAACGAGAAAAACATGGGCCCTGCTCTCCCAGTGGGAGTTGACAGACTGAACAAAGAGCACAATAAATAGAATTATTTCAGATGCTCTGAAGTGTTATTCAGGAAACGAAACAGCTTCATGTGCTAGCAAGAGACTAGGGATACTGGTGACATTACTAGCTGGTGGAGTCAGGGCTTCTGGAGGAGGTAACATTGAGATGAAGCCTGGTGATGAGGAGCAAGCCCTGTGGTGGTCAGGAGTCAAGCACCCCTGTGCAGAGGAAATGGCGAATGTAAAGCCCTGTTGCGGGAACACATAGGAAAAGGACAGCGATTCTGCAGCAGAGGGAACCCAGAGAGAGGAAGTAGGTAGGACGGACTTTGTTGGAGTTTGGATGTCATAAGTGAAAACCTGCTCAGACAGTGTTGGTGATTTTCTGTGTGGGTTGTCCCCACCCCAGTCCTGATTCTTACTTCTTACATTTACATGTGTCCCCTCCTTTCTGCTTGCACTTTCTGTACCAGTGCATGACTTGTCATTGTCAGCCCCATTAATTTTTTTTTTGGTACAGGGACTGAACCCAGGGGCACTTAACCACCGAACCACATCCCCAGTCCTTTAATTTTTATTTTGAGACAGGATCTCACTAAGTTGTTTAGGGCCTCACTAAATTGCTTTGCACTTGTGATTCTCCTGCCTCAGCCTCCTGAGCCACTGGGATGACAGGTGTGTGCTGCCCCACCCAGCTCCCACTAATGGATTCTTATTGAGTCTCCTGGGCCCTGAACCCTTCCATACTCCTGCTATGGTCACTTTCTTTCTTTCTTTCTTTCTTTTTTTAAAGAAAGAGGGACAGTGAGAGAGAGGGAGAAAGAGAGAATCAATTTTATTTAGGTTTTCATGTGGCTTTTGTTGCTCCAACACTTCGTTGTGTACATGGTGCTGGGGGCTGGGGTTTGAACTCTCGTACTAGGGCAGGCAAACACCGTAACCGCTGAGCCACCGCTCCAGGCCCCATGATCACTTTCTTAACAAGTGACTCAAAAGGCTTCTCCCAGTGCAGAATACTTTTGTGTATCTCTGGACATGTAAAATACTTTGCTTCTAGTCCCAGCCTCTCCAAACAGATTTGCTCCAGCCATGCTGCCCTGCTCAGGCACAGCCGACTCTGGTTGCAAGCTGCCTCTATGGGGAGCACCTGCTCACTCCATCTTCCATTACGGGCTGTGCCAGTACCCACATCTGCCCACAGAAGCCTTTTGCAGCAGTGTGGTTGGTGTGGTAGACGGGGCAGCAGGCTCTGGCACCAGACAGATGGTTTGTTCACCTTCCCACTCAGTAACATGTCTCCGGGCAGTTACTTAACATCTCTGAATCTTTGTTGTTGTTTCCAAAATTGGGCTAGTAACAACTTAATAGGGTTGATGTATGTGCCTGTAATCCCAGCAACTCAGGAGACTGAGGCAGGAGAATTGCAAGTTCAAGGCCAGGCAATTTAGCAAGGCCCTAAGCAACTTAGTGAGACCTTGTATCAAAAGAAAAAATAAGGCGTTGGGGAGTTAGCTCAGTGGCAGAGTGCTTGCCTAGCAAGTGCAAGGCCCCGAGTTCGGTCCTCAGCCCTAAAAAAAAAAGAAAAGAAAAGAAAAAATAAGGGATGGGGATGTGACTCAATGGTTAAGTGCCCTGGGTTCAATCCCCAGTGCCAAAAATAAATAAATAAATAAATGTAGTATTTGCATAGAACCTTTGCACATCCTTGAATATATTTTAAATCACCTTTAGAGTATTTAAAATACTGAATACAATGTAAATTCTATGTAAATATTTGTTACACAGTATTGTTGAGGCAATAATTATGAGAAAAAAGTCTATATGTGTTCAGTACAGACACAATTCTTTTTAAAGAGAAAGAGAATCAATTTTATTTAGTTTTTCATCTGGCCTTTGTTTCTCTAACACTTTAGTTGTGTATGTGGTTCGAACCCAGGTCCTTGTGCATGCCAGGCAAGCGCTCCAACCACTGAGCCACCACTCCGGCCCCCAGACACAATATTTTTTTTTTTTTTTAGGAGAAAGAGAAAGAGAGGGACAGTGAGAGAGAAAAAGAGAGTCAATTTTATTTATTTTTTTCATGTGGCCTTTGTTTCTCAGACACTTAATTGTGTACGTGGTGCTGGGGTTTAAAACCAGGTCCTTGTGCATGCCAGGCAAGCACTGTAACTGCTGAGCCACTGCTCCAGCTCCCTGGAAACATTTTTTAGAAAGTATTTTTCATCAGCTAGGCTTAGTGGCCCACCTGTAAGCCCAGTGATATGGGAGGCTGAGGCAGGAGGGTCACAAGTTCAAGGCACGCCTCAGCAACTTAGCGAGGCCCTAAGTAACTTAGCAAGACCCTGTCACAAAATAAAAAATTAAAAGGGCTGGGAATGTGGTTCAGTGGTTAAGCACCTCTGGTTCCATCCTCAGTACCAAAAAAACATTTTTTTCCGTCCATGGTTGGTTGAACCTGCAGATGAGAAACCCTCAGACACAGATGACTGACTGTGGGAGGTAACCAGACAGGATACCCAACTGCATCCTGAGCCAGGGACACTCTCATTCCAGGGTACTCTGAAACCCTACCACCCATCCTTCTCCTTCTCTTTCTTTTCTCCTTCTCCTCCTCCCCCTCCTTTTCCTTCTCCTTCTACTTCTTCTCCTTCTCCTTCTTTTCCTCCTCCTTTTCTTCTTCCTCCTCCCCCCTCCTCTTTCTTCTTCTTCTTCTTCTTCTTCTTCTTCTTTCTTCTTCTTCTTTCTTCTTTCTTCTTTCTTCTTCTTTTTAAAGGGAGAGAATCAATTTTGTTTATTTTTCCATCTGGCCTTTGTTTGTTGGACACTTAGTTGTGTACATGGCTCTGGGTTCGAATGCAGGTCCTCACACATGCCAGGCAAGCACACCAACTGCTGAGCCACTGCTCCAGCCCCCTGGCCTTCTTTTTTGAGATGGATTTAACTATGTTGCCCATGTTGACCTCCAACTTCTGGGGTCAAGCCATTCTTCTATCTCAGTCTCCAGAGTGGCTGGGTTAGCATTTTACATCTGTATTTGGGAAATGTTAATAAATGTATTTATCAGATGGGGTACTAAGGCACAGAGAAATCTAATGACTAAAGATGATTCTACCTTTTTTGTTCGTATGGGCTGCCTGTCTTCCTGTATCACCAGTGATCTTGATTTCTATCTCTATCTTCCTGCTTCCCAAGAGAATATTTTTCTCTTCTGAATTATAACAGGGCTGTTGAAGTCTGAAGGGGATGACTGTGTGTGTGCAAGTGAGTGGTCATGCCAGTGCACTCTCCCTTGGTGAGGGAGGTTGTTATTATTTATTTTCATGCCAAGAGACAGCAGGATTGTATGTTGTTATTTCCTTCTCCTTTCCTTTTCTTTTCTTTTTGGTATTGGGAATTGAACCTAGGGCCTTGGACATGCTAAGCAAGTGCTCTATCACTAAACTACATCCTCATTCCTTTTTTTTTTTGGTACTGGGGATTGAACCCATGGGTGCTTAACCATTTAGCCACATCCCCAGCACTTTTTATTTCTATTATTTTGAGATAGGGTCTTGCTATGTTGCTCAGGTCCTCACTAAGTTGCTGAGGCCGGCTTTGAACTTGTGATCCTCCTGCCAAAGCTTCCTGAGCTGCTGGGATTACAGGTGTGTGCCACCATGCCTGGCCATCCCCATTCCTTTTGATTTTATTTTGACACATGGTCTTTGAAGAAATTCTTGCCACTTCCATGGGTTAGGAATTTTGGATGCCAAATTAGTTCCACCAAGCAGGTTTGACCTTGGAGGGAAAGCGTCATGCGTGTAGCAAGTGTTTGATGCTGAGATGCACCTGAAATTTAGCTTGTGGTCAGGGTTGTGTTTCCATGTTGGGGTTTTGCCCCAGACCAGACATATTTGTGGATGGACCTGGGTGATGAGGCATGTGTGGTGGGACTGTGCATGCACAGGTGATGTGCTTGTGTGTATGTGTGTATGTGTGACTCATCTGTAGAGGACAAGCAAGGTGTGTGTGGGACCAGGAAGATGTATTTGTGACCATGTCGGTGCACATGCACTGATGAATTTTTCCATTGAACACTTTCCCTGTGCCAGGCTCTGAACGTTGGGAGAGGCCAGCCAGGATGTCAGTGATCCCTCTCCTGCACGGTGGAACCGGCTCTGCATATCTTCTTCCCGTCTCTTGTGGGCAGAGTCTATGGGAGTTCCAGATCTTTTCGGGTTTAATGTCCGAACTTTAACTGTAGTTAAAGTTGGACCATGTGATAAATTGACCCAGCAAATTCCAAGGGCAGCAGTAGGAAAATATCAAAAAGGTTAAAAAGCAAAAAAAAAAAAAAGAAAAAAAGAGGAAACTTTTTTTTGGGGGGGGGGGAATGGTGAATGGTGTTTGATCAATGTATTCAAAAGTGATTAAGTGCTATCACAGGGAAATTAGACTCATTGTTATTAGTGCTGAGGATGGAACCAAGGGTCTTATGCATGCTACCACTGAGCCACACCCTCAGACCTAGTTGGGCTTTAATACTTTTTCCTGGACTGGAGGAGTTGCTCAGTGGTTACAGCACTCGCCTGGCATGTGCAAAGACATGGGTTTGAACCCCAGAATCACGTACACATGGAGTGTCAGAGCAACAAAAGCCACATGAAAAACTAAATAAAATAGATTCTGCCTTTCTCTCTCATACTGTTCTTCTCGTTTAAAAACAGAAAAACAAAAAGTATTCCTTCCTTCCTTCTTTCTTTCCTTCCTTCCTTCATCCTTCCCTTCCTCCCTCCTCCCTTCCTTTCTCTCTTTTTTTTTCAGTGCCAGGGATTAAACCCAGGGGTGCTTAACCACTGAGTCACATACCTATCCCCCTTTTTTTAATTTTTTAAAGAATCAAAATACACACTTCATTGTGTATGTGGTGCCGGGGTTCAAATTTGGGTCCTTGTGCATGCCAGGCAAGCACTGGAACCACTGAGCCTCCACTCTAGCCCCCCATCCCTTTTTTTTTTTTTTTTTTTTACGTCTCACTAAGCTCCTTAGGACCTTGCTGAGTTGCTGAGGCTAGCTTTGGATGTGCAATCCTCCTGCCTCAGCCTCCTGAGACACTAGGATTACAGGAGTGTGCTGCTGCATCTGATTATTTCTCTTATTTTTTGTTGAGGTACAACATGCATAACATGCATAAATAGTAAAACTACTTGATTAACTTCACACCTGTTTATTTATTAACTTATTTCTTTTGGTGCTAGGGATGGAACCCAGGACCTCACACTTGCTAAGCACACACTCTGCCCCTGAACTATACCCTCAACTTCATATTTAAACATACTTATGTAAATACCATTCAGATGGAGACACAGCATTGCCAGCACCCTAAAAGCTTCCTAGAAATTGCCCTTTCTGAGCCAATGTATGTATGTGTATATGTATTTTAAAGAGAGAGGGACAGTGAGAGAGTGAGAGACAGAATCAATTTTTATTTAGTTTTTCATGTGGCCCTTGTTGTTGTGACACTTAGTTGTGTATGTGGTGCTGGGGTTTGAACCCACATACCTGTGCATGCCAGGCAAGCGCCATACCTGCCGAGCCACTGCTCCAGCCCCCAGTGTATTTATTTTTATAAAGGTCACACCCACCCACCATACAATACATATTTTTTAAAGATAGAGAGGGACAGTGAGAGAGATAAAGAGAGAATCAATTTTATTTAGTTTTTCATGTGGTTTTCGTTGCTCTGACACTTTGCTGCATGTGTGGTGCTGGGGTTCGAACCTGTGTTCTCGCGCTTGCCAGGCAAGTGCCACAACCGCTGAGCCACCGCTCCAGCTCAACCATATAGCATTTGTGTGTGTGTGTTTGGTTCTGGCAATGGAACCCAGGGCCTCAGACTTGCTAGGTGAGTGCTCTATTCCTGAGTACAATCTCAGCCCCTTATAACATTAAGAAAGGTCTAAGGGTGCCAGGCATGTTGACGCATGCCTATGATCCCAGTTACTCAGTAGGCTGAGGTGAGGCAGGAGGATGGCAAAGTTGAGGCCAGTCTGGGTAACTTAATGAGTTAATGATACCCTGTCATAAATTAAATAATAAATAAATAAAACAAAAGAAAGGTCTGGAGATGTAGCTCAGAGGCAGAGAGCATTTGCTAGGGGTGTGCAAGGCCCTAGCTTCAGGGCCCAGTGCTGCAAAAATTAAAGCTTAAATAAAGGTGTAGTGGAGATGTGGTGTGCCTCACAACTCTGTCCTCCCTAGGGAAGCTGCCAATAGGGTTGCTGTTGAGCGTCTTCCCTCTGGTCTGGGCTTGGTGGTATTTGTGGTGTCTGTGTGATGGGGCCAGGAGGGCACCCTTCGCTCTCCCAAGTTTCTGCAAGGTCCTGCTGTTAGGGACTTGCCCCCTCTCTCAGCAGTGACTTTGGACACAGGATCTCTCAACCTCTGTTCCTTGAGGCCCTGAAGGCTGGCACGTAGCAGTTCAGATCATTAACCAGTACAGCCACTTAACTTTCCTTGTCTATAAAATGGGGATAAAGATGGTATTTGCACCAAAGAGCTGCCATAAAGAAGAATTCACAAAAGGCAGTGTCTTGAGTACAGTAACACTCCGTTAAATGATAGTTGTCACCGTCATAATTATTAGCTTGTGTCAGCAAAGGCTGTGTAGAAGCAGCTGGCGGAGGAGGAAGAAATGACGTGGGTGTGGGAATTCACATGCATGAGGCATGATCATGGCCTGGAGGCGCCAAAGCACATGTGTGTCCTTGTTTCTTGAGTTTTCAAGTTCGTGAGGTGCCATGCTCCTGAGCCTTTGATGGCTGACGCGTGGGAAGTGGGCCCCTCCCCCAGGCCCTGCCACCCTTCTGCTTCTCCTCCCTTGCTCTGCTCTGAAAAGAGAAGTACAAGTGAGTTCCCCCAAGGGGTCGGCCGCGCCCCTTCCTGTCCCCGCCCTGCTGCCCTGGGCCTGTGGAGTGGCAGCCCCAGAACCAGGACCTCTGGGGTCGGGTGGTGAGGTGGCCCGGACACTGAGGACCACGGTTGAGGCTTAGCTCTAGTTTTCTGCCAGCCCTGACATTTGGCAGCTCATCATTTCCAGCACCCCTTTCCATTCCAGGAGCCCCAGGATGGTGAGGTAAGGGCTTGGGACCCACAGAAGGCAGGAGGCAGGGGAGCCCTGGGGCCCAAGGGACCTCTTCTCATACTCTGTCTGGGGCCTTACAGGTGGTTTCACCGAGACCTCAGCGGGCTGGATGCAGAAACCCTGCTCAAGGGCCGGGGCGTCCATGGGAGCTTCCTGGCTCGACCCAGTCGCAAGAACCAGGGTGACTTCTCTCTCTCTGTCAGGTAGGTGACCCTCCAGCATTTTGGCAGCTCTATCGGGCCAGTCTAGCTCCATAGCGCTCCTTCCTGGTTCTCCGGAACGTGCTGATTTTCCACCCCCCATGCCTCCTCCATGTCCTTGTCTCCAGCATGTTCCCATCCCTGTCTGTGTCCACCCCTTGCTTTAGTATGTCCCATACTCAGGACCCTCAGCCTGACCCCCATCCCGCCCCACCTCTGCTCCTGCACCCACTGGCCTCACTGCCTGTGCCCTGCAGGGTAGGGGATCAGGTGACCCATATTCGGATCCAGAATTCAGGGGATTTCTACGACCTGTATGGAGGGGAGAAGTTTGCAACGCTGACGGAGTTGGTGGAGTACTACACCCATCAGCAGGGCGTCCTGCAGGACCGCGATGGCACCATTATCCACCTCAAGTACCCACTTAACTGCTCTGACCCCACCAGTGAGAGGTGAGGGGCGCCCAGCCGGACCTTCCCCACATGGAGGCAGTTGCCTTCTCCCTACCTGTCAGGGAGGTGAACACCTGGCCCCGGTACCATCTGCTTGCAGTCCCTTTCCATCTCAGGGCTCTGACTGTTTTTCCTTCATGGCCTAGTGACTCAGAGGACTAACACCTCCTGTCCCTATCCCCTGGGACCCCCAAGGAAGCAAGAGAGGACCACCTTTCCTTTCTCCATGGTCCCTGTCACTGGCAGCCCAGTCCTATGAGTGACAGGAAGGCCACTCCTCATGGCTGGTGTTTCCTAGCAGGTCCGCTCTGTTGCTAGAAAGCTCTTCCTTCTATGGAGCTGAAGCTGCTTTCCTACAACTTCCCCGCCCTTGCCCAGCATGGCTTAGTGCAATGAGATGCCGATGCTGAGGATGGGCACTGCATTCGCTTCCATTAGGACTCTCAGCGCCTTTTTTCAGCAACCCAGTGAGGATGGGTCCAACCTTTGGGGCTGGTTAAAGCTTGGCCAGTCCTTTGACCCAAACATAGATGATTGGAAACAGGGTGGAATGCGGTCACATTAGTAAAGGGCCCAGTACTGTCCTGGACACAGGTTGTAATATTCAAGGCAGTTCCTGTACCCTTCACTGCAAAGATGTGGTCCCCATAACTGGGGTGGCTGTCCCAATTGGGTCCTCCCAATACATGGGTGAGGGGACATAAATGTTCCTCATTACGCTGTGGCTCCTTTCAGCAGTTACATCTCAATGATAGATTCTGCTAAGGTAAAGGGCAGCAGAATAAACCCAGGCTTTTTATCACATGGACTCCTGGGGCCAAACCAACTTACCCTTGTCCTCCATTTGTGTATTGATTGTTAAAGTGATTCTGAACCTTGATCCTGCCAGTTTTCAGTCTTTTTTTTTTTGTGTGTGTGTGGGGGGAAGGTACTGGGGATCAAACCCAGGGCCTTATGTATACCGAGCATGTGTCTGCCACTGAGCTACCTACGTAGAATTTTCAGTTGTTTTGAGATTCAATGGCTACATGCTTCCATCAATATTTTTGTTCAAGTCATTGATTAAAGCTTAGAAATAACTGGGCACTGAGGTGCATGCCTATCATCCCAGAGACTTGGGAGGCTGAGACAGGAGGAACACAGTGCAAGGGCAGCCTCAGGAATTTAGTGAGGCTAAAGTCAAAAATATAAAGGACTGGAATGTAATTCAGTGGTAGAGTGCTTGACTAGCAAGCATGAGGCCCTGGGTTCGATCCCCAGCACTTCCAAAAATAAATAAATAAATAAATAAATAAAAAGGAAAGACTGGGTAAAAGCCATGGTCCACCATTGACGATCTCCTTGCAGTCAATGTGAAGCCATTGATCCACTTCCTCTTCTAGAAGTGAAGCTTGGGATTGGGTTTATAACGATCTCCTCAAGGTTGCTTGCCTTCGTCCTTTCTCCAGCCAGCCCCCACCTTCAGCACTCATGGGGTTTGGACACTCAGACCTTCCCCGTGTCTTCTGTTCTCCCCTACTGGAGGGGAAGGTTGACTGCTACAGAGGAGCAGTGGGTGGTGCTGGATAGGGTTGGAGGAGGGAGGCACCCAGGACAGCAGGCTAAGGCTTGGCTTGGAAGAATTTGGGAGAAGCAAAGGAGAGCAGGGAAGGCGGAGCTGGGGTGGGCAAGGATGAGGACAGGGGACTCTAAGAGGAGCTTTGGTTCATCGGAACTAGGAAGCCTGAGTCTCACCCTGACCCTGGCAGTTTGTGGGAGGCTCTTTCTCCAAACTTGTATTTGCGTTCCCTGCCTTTGGCTGCACACCCTCTCCTCTGTGGGAATTTGCATTTGTCCCCTTAATGGCGTGCTCTCTCTGCCTGTGGTCAGCTTGACATTTGCATGGGGACTTCCTCATCCTGAGCCCTGAGGGAAGGGGCTTAGCCCTCTCTCCATTGTCTGGGGGGCTCAGGCCTGTCCCTGAAGGTTGGTCTGGGGTGGCCCAGGGGGCTCATGGCTGGGCAGGAAACCCTGGATGTCTCTGAAGTGCAGTGTCCTGTGGTGGGCAGGGGTGAGATGGGTCAGGACAGACTGTCCCCCTCCCTCCTTCCCCCATCCCTGCGGTTGGAAAATGCCCCCCCTTCCCCTGTCCCTGGTCTGAGGAAACCTCACAACCTCACTTCTCACTCTCTCCCCAGAAGGAGTTTTGTGTTTTTCCATCACGTGGTTTCCTGTGGGGCTGGGCACTGTGGGGCTGCAGTTTCCTCCTGGGAAGGGGTTGTGCTTCGGGGAAAGGCCTTAGTTCTGCTTTCTGCCTCGATGGCTCCTTTGAGCCCTTTTGAGCCCGGCCTCCCCTGCAATGACATCATCCTAGGTACCCTCCAGCTCCTACACCACTCTCCCCAGGGGTGTTTGTGTTCCCTACCTCTCTAGGGGAGTTCTCCCTTCTGATTCCTTCTCCATCTCCCACTGCTCTCTGTGGCTTGGCCTTGGTCTGAATCTCTTTGCTCCCTCTCCCCAGTTCAAGCCTATGTTTCATGGAGACTCTTTGTTGGTTTCATCCCTCTGAATATTCTGGATAATGCCTGCCTTTCTGTTCATCTTAAACTTTCAGAGGCGGACTCTGGATTCAAAGTCTGGTTAGAACTCTTTCTCTTTTGTGCTAGGGGTTGAATCTAGAACCTCCTGCATGCTAAGCACATATTCTACCTCTGAGCTACACACCCAGCCCTTTTTATTTTTTTACTTATTTTTTCAGGGCTGAGGACTGAACTCGGGGCCTTGTGCGTGCTAGGCAAGCACTCTGCCACTGAGCTAAATCCCCAACCCCTCTTTTTATTTTATTTTGAGACAGGGTCTTGCTAAATTGCTGAGGGTGGCCGCAAACGTGCAATCCTCCTGCCTCAACCTCCTGGGTTGTGATTACAGGCATGTGCCACCACACCAGCTCTGTGGTTAAAGCTCTTCACATTTGACTCTTATCAATCAAGGGCCTGGGACCAGTTTTCAAATGCTCAGCCTCAGTTTCCTTATCTATCAAATGGGGATAATAGCTAGAGCCGGAAACTTTCTTATTTTTGAGAAAGACTTGCTATATTGCTGAGGCTGACCTTGAACTCTCCATCTTCCTGCCTTCTGAACAGCCAGGACTACAAGGTCACCTGATTTTTTCCTCAGCACTTTTGTGGGACAGTAACAAACCCAAATATGGCGGTGGTTTTGAAAGCACCTAACACAGGGTCTGGGCATATAGCAGGTAGTGGGTAATGACCCCTACTCATGCTTCTGCTCCGCCTGCCCCTGAGGCCCTCCATCCTTAATGCTGCCTTCTCTAGGTGGTACCACGGCCACATGTCTGGAGCCCAGGCAGAGGCACTGCTGCAGGCCAAGGGCGAACCCTGGACATTTCTTGTGCGTGAGAGTCTCAGCCAGCCTGGTGATTTTGTGCTGTCTGTGCTCAGTGACCAGCCCAAGGCCGGCCTGGGCTCCCCACTCAGGGTCACCCACATCAAGGTCATGTGTGAGGTAAGGCAGTGGGAGAGCACTATGCTGGGGCTCCTGTCTGTGCCCACGGCCGGGGCTATGGGGAGGGTCTGCCTGGGCTTGGATCCTAGGCTAGAGGTCCAGTGGGGTAGACCCAGCCCCTGAGGGATGGCTCTACTTGGTGCCTCTCAGGGTGGACGCTACACAGTGGGCGGCTTGGAGACCTTTGATAGCCTCACAGATCTGGTGGAGCATTTCAAGAAAACAGGAATTGAAGAGGCCTCAGGAGCCTTTGTGTACCTGCGACAGGTGAGGGGCAAGCCAGCTGTCCCCTTTCCTCTGAGCCGTCCCCCAGATGTGGCTTCTGAGATTGCTAAGTTGCTGGCTTCTTACCCTTGCCCACCCCAGCCTTACTATGCCACTCGGGTGAACGCGGCTGACATTGAGAACCGGGTCTTGGAACTGAACAAGAAGCAGGAGTCAGAGGACACAGCCAAGGCCGGCTTTTGGGAGGAGTTTGAGGTATTCGATGAGGACAGCAGGGACATCCAGGGGCCAGGGGCAGTTGGCCACCCATGTAGGGTCCCAGGTGGACCCCTTGTCCTCTTCAGGTGCCAGTACTGATCTGTCCCTACAGCATCTCCCTCTCAGGGGCTGGTGCTTATTTCCTGCTCTCACCTCTCAGAGTCTACAGAAGCAGGAGGTGAAGAATTTGCTCCAGCGACTGGAAGGGCAGCGACCAGAGAACAAGAGCAAGAACCGTTATAAGAACATTCTCCCCTGTAAGTGCCAGGTGGTCGCTGTGCCTCCCAGCCAGCTGCCACTCACCCCGAGGCTGCTTCCTCCCCAGCCACCCTATCCTAGAGTCTCTACCCTCCACCTAGAGCGTCCCCATGCCACCCCCATCTCCCTCAAAGAAGCCTTTTTTCCTAGAAGCCTCTCCACAACCAATAGGCAGATTGTCCCCTGCTTTTTTATGGTACTGGAGATTGAACCCTGGGGGTGCTCTACCACTAAGCTGTATCCCCAGCCCTTTCTAAATTTAAAAAAATTTTGTTATTTACTTTTTGTGGCACTGGGAATTAAACCCAGGGGCACTTTACCACTGAGCTACATCCCCAGACCTTTCTATTTTTTATTTTGAGACGAGGTCTGGGTGAGTTGCTGAGGCTGGCCTTGAACTTGTGATCCTCTTGCCTTAGCCTCCCAAGTTGCTGGAATTAAGGGCATGACCACCATGCACAGTTACCCTCCTTGTGAATTCTTTTCCCCCAACCTCAGACAAATGTGCCCCCTGCCCATCTGCAGTCTCTTAGCCTTATAGCTTTGAGACAAGAATGGCCTATTAGTTTTGGAAGGGTCTGACTCAGTGAGTGGTAAGTCCCTGGCTGACCCAAGCCATCTTCTTCCTGTCTAGTTGACCACAGCAGAGTGATCCTGCAGGGACGGGATAGTAACATCCCTGGGTCAGACTACATCAATGCCAACTATATCAAGGTCTGTGGTATGGGTCATGTGGGAGAGAAGGCTGGGCCTAGGAGTTCCTTGTCTTGTGGGGACCCCAGGATCCAGAAATACCGGGCAAAGGCCAAGCTGATGTCTAGGGTGTGGGAGGGTGGTGGTGGTGGTACGGGCCTCTCCAGGCCCTGGGACTCACAATCTTCTGCATTTGCATCCAGAACCAGCTGCTAAGTCCCGATGAGAACTCTAAGACCTACATTGCCAGTCAGGGTTGTTTGGAGTCCACGGTCAATGACTTCTGGCAGATGGTATGGCAGGAGAACACCCGCGTTATCGTCATGACCACCCGAGAAGTGGAGAAAGGCCGGGTAGGGCATAGACATGTGCTGTCCCCCTAGTCCCCTAATTCCTTCCACAGTATTTATTATTCACCACCATTAAACCAAAGAAAGTTTAGATGCCAGGGTGGAAAGGGAGCTCAAAGGGCAGGGCCCATTACTTGTTGGGAAACTGAGGCCTAGAGACAAGGTCTCTACTACACACTGTGACTCCCAGACTTCTACTTACAACCTTGGGCCCTTATGAGTTCCACACTCAGACTTTAAGGTCTGAGGATATAGCTCAGTGGTAGAGCACTTGCCTCCTACACTGGAGGCCCTGGGTTCCATCCCTAGTATCACCCATAACCAAAATTCTGTGTGACTCAGACTTTAAACTGCCCGTCTTGGGGCTGGGGATGTAGCTGTATAGTAGAGAGCTTGCCAGGCACTTGTGAGGCCCAGGGTTGGACCCCCAGTACTGCAAAAGAGAAAAATTGCCCTCTTTAATAAGTACCAAGGAAAACATCCCTCCTACCCTGTGTCTTCCTGCCTTGCCCCTCTGTCTACTCTGCCTCCAGTCTCTCTGGAGCCTGCCCCATCCTTTTAGCCTCCTCTCTATGCAGTAGTCAAAGTGATCCCTTCCAAAACACAACCTGGATCAAATTATTTCCTCTCTGAAAATCTCAATGGCTGCCAGTTGCTTCTGGGGTGAAGTCACGCTTGAAGTCCTGGTGGCTTCCTTCCGATCGCCTTCTCTCTGTAACACATATGCCTCTGAAAAGCCCGTCTCTTTCAGGTGCCCAAACTCATTTTTTTTTATATAGGAAATGACTTTCTTTTTTCACATATCTCTGTCTGGCAGAGGACTCATTTTGGAGGACCCAACTCAAATGGTGCCCCCTCTGTGACGCCATCTTGAATTGCCTCCTTAACCCGGAGGGAGAATTAACCTCTTTCTCAGTCGCACTCCTGAGCAGCACACTGCTCCTCTGTTCACCTGTTTTTCTGTGAGCTTCCAGGGGTGCCGGGACATGGATGGTGTCTTGCTTGGTTTTTTGTTTTTTTTGCAGTACCAGGGATAGAATATCCAGGGCCACATGTGCTAAGCCTGTCCACCACTAAGCTGCATCCACCCCCACTGCTTGTGTTTATAACTCCAGCCTAGTTCGCACAGCCTCAATGAGTGGTGAATGAATTGTAAGGTCAAATGGCTGGTCATGTCACACCAAGTGTAGGTGGCTGGTCTGGAACTGGGTACCGTTTCTGACTCTCAGCCCCCTCATCCGTTCATCCAATAATGTTTGTGTCTGGGCCAGCACCAGGGACTCAGGACTTAAGAGTGGGCCTAGAGGGGCTGGGGTGGTGGCTCAGCGGTTTCTGCGCTTGCCTGGCAAGCGCGAGGACCCGGGTTCAAACCCCAGCACCACATACACAACCAAGTGTTGGACCAACTAAGGTCATGTGAAAAACTAAATAAAATTGTTCCTCTCTTTCTCTGTCTCTCTCACTGTCCCTCTCTCTTTATAAAAAAAAAAAAAAGAAAGAGTGGGCGCAGAACAGCTCCAGGGCTGTGCTTCTGTGTCTCATTCACCACTTTCCTCCCTTTTCAGAACAAATGTGTACCCTACTGGCCAGAGGTAGGTGCTCAGCGAGTCTACGGCCCCTACTCTGTGGTCAACTGTGGAGAGCATGACACAACAGAATACAAACTTCGCACCTTGCAGGTCTCCCCGCTGGAAAATGTGAGTGTTCCCAGGCCCTGCTCACTCCCAAGCCCCTCTTTGGACTCATTCCTCTCATCCGGGTGGGTGGATGAGGCAGGATGGAGGATGGGGTGTTGTGTAGGAGCAAGGGGCACTGACCCCATGTCCTTGACCCAGGGGGACCTGGTTCGGGAGATCTGGCACTACCAGTACCTGAGCTGGCCTGACCATGGGGTCCCCAGTGAACCTGGGGGTGTCCTCAGCTTCCTGGACCAGATCAACCAGCGGCAGGAAAGTCTGCCTCATGCAGGGCCCATCATTGTGCATTGCAGGTGAGAATAATAACGACAACAGCAATTGTAATAAAAATAACAGCTGGGAATCAAATAGTGCTAAGTAAGTGCCGTCCACTGCTGCAAAAAATTACGTATGAGCTCATCCACTGTCTTCCCCAATCCCCAGCCTCTCTCCTGGCCTTGGGCACATGGGTGGACCTGGTTGGAACTAGCTGCAGTGCTAGCTGGGGGTGCCTTCCCCAAAGACCTCCCTGGAGGTACCATCTAGTCCACCCCTGCCAGATACAGATGAGGAAGCCAGTTCTGTGACTTGCCCAGTCACTAGACTGGCTGTCGCAACTGACCTGGGTCATGGCTGCCTGTTTTTAGTTGGTGCTCCTCAGCCAGTTTCTTCACCTTCCATTTGGGATCAGTGTGGCTCCATGGTCCTCCGGTTTTTCCATTTGTAGCTCTGGGGACTTAGATGTCTTCACTGCTTCTCCCTCTCTCCTCTTTCTCCAACCAATTCCCCCATCTTGGCCACAGAGTCATCTTAGTGGGTGGGATCCTTGGGATGGGCACATGTACCCTGAGCTCTTCTGAAGACCGTCATGTTCATGATTAAGAAATCTGTTTTCTGTTCTGGCTGAGGTGAGGAGAGAGGGGTCAGCAAGGAGGAGCAGGAGTTCCTCAAATGAGCTCACGGCCTGGGTGTTGGGAGGCAGCAGGTACAGGTGGGTCCTGGACAAAGGCTGCCTGTTTAAATTCTGGCTCCTCCACTTATCAGCTGTGTGTTCTTGGGCAAATTACTTAATTTCTTTGATCCTCAGATTTTTGATCTGTAAAGTCAGATTCATAGGGTTATCAAGAGAATTAAATGACACCCTATCATGGCATCTGGAATACTCTACAGCCTCAAAAAATGGGGACTACTGATGGTGTAGTAATTCACATCAGGCAGGGAATGGGGGCAATGGGAACCTGCTTTGTCCTCTTCCCTTCTCTGTTCCCTCCATGTGACCCCAAGCTTCTGGGGCCTCAGACTCCCTCCTTCTTCGTACCAGCAACTCTTTGTTCTAGGGAATGGCTGGGAAGGTTGAATCTGGAAGTGCCCCCATGCTGTCTCAGCCAGACTCTTCCCTCTGCTCTCTCAGGGCCAGGGCCATCACCAGAGTTACTCTCCTGCTGCTACCACTCCCCCATTCTTGAAATCCCCAAGGTCTTTATTTAGACATTACAGGAAGGAAGTGGGTGAGGGGGGGTTATTTTTGACAATTTGAGTTTGAAATTAGACAAGACTCAGGGCACCGGCCTGATGGGCCCAGCCACGGGTGGGCCTCAGGTCACCAAGGACTGTTTGCTCAAGGGCCTGTGGCAGTGAGCAGGAGAAGTGAGACATCCTACTGTGCCACTGACCCCAGTGGCCCCTGCGCACTGTCCCAAAGGCTGCTCTTAGTTTGTCGGCAGGGTTAAAGAAAAAGGGAAATGAGGCTCCACCGAAAGAAGAGGCAAATGTCACTCTTTTTTTCTTTTGGTGGTGCTGGGGTCGGAACCCAGGGTCTTTGGCATGCGAAGCTGCACCCCTGGCCAAATGTAACTCTTGAAATGCAGGGATGTGGGAGGGTCCAGAGTGCCAGAGGAGCAGACAGGACAATGGCAGGAGGTGGGGGTCCTGGATCTCCAGGGTGGGAGGCAGCAGGTGGTCAGGAGTGAGGCACTGGAGCCGGAAAAGGAGTGAAGTGCTGGGAAGGAGGTGGATGTGTCTGGAGGCCCCAGCTTCAGCATCTCAGACCCATACCTGAGAATGCTTTGGCTGAGGTGGAAGGACCGTGCAGAGCTGGGCACATGGCTGTCTTTGCTTGCTCAGTGACTCTGGGCAAATTATCTCCACTGGCTGGAGCCTCAGGCTGTTGTCACCCTGTCCAGGGCTGGGGCTGAGCCCTGGGGTGCCCTGCTTCCAGGGAGGGGCTGACTGGGACTCTGAAGCGGCCCCTTCTTTCTGTAGCGCGGGCATCGGCCGCACAGGCACCATCATCGTCATTGACATGCTCATGGAGAGCATCTCCACCAAGGGTGAGGGCATCTGGGGGAGCAGGTGGGCAGCTGGGTGGGGGCCGGGCAGCCCCTTGGTTGGCCTCTGCCTGTGCCTAGGCCTGAGGTCCAACCACCACTGCTGCCCAGGTCTGGACTGTGACATTGACATCCAGAAGACGATCCAGATGGTGCGGGCACAACGCTCGGGCATGGTGCAGACAGAGGCCCAGTATAAGTTCATCTATGTGGCCATTGCCCAGTTCATTGAAACCACGAAGAAGAAGCTAGAAGTCATACAGGTATGTGCAGAATGGGGTCACTTGGGGCCACAGGGACGGGTGGGTGTCATCTGGCCCTGCTGGGACCACCACCTTGCCTCCACACCTCTGCCCACAGTCCCAGAAAGGCCAGGAGTCAGAGTATGGGAACATCACCTACCCCCCAGCCATGAGGAGTGCCCATGCCAAGGCCTCCCGCACCTCTTCCAAGTGAGTGATCCCTGCCTGCCACCTCATAGCATCTTCTCCATTCTCCTGCTCAGCCCGAGTCTCCCTCTCTAGAGGGGAAAATGTCTTATAGTTGGAAAGACCTGGGTTCAAGTTCAAGCTTGGGTCTTACTACCTCTGTTCATAAGTATTTTCTAAGTGCCTACCAGGTGTGGGCATGTGCTATGTACTAATGTATGAGATGTGTCCTCTGTCCCCTAGGAGCAGTGTAGGGACAGTGACCAGTTTGCCTTGTGAGATGTGAGGGGCTGTGGGTGCCAGGTAACCCTGCACTGTCTCCTGACCTGCACCCACTGCCTGTACATGCCCAACCCTACCTCAGACACAAGGAGGATGTGTACGAGAACCTGCACAGTAAGAACAAGAAGGAGGAGAAAGTGAAGAAGCAGCGGTCCGCGGACAAGGAGAAGAGCAAGGGTTCCCTCAAGAGGAAGTGAGCCGGGCACCGTCCTGAGGTGGCCATGGTACTGCCCCTTCTGTGCGAGTCTCCTTTCCCCTGGCTCCAGGGTTGCGTGGGGTAGTCACCCTTCCCTTGGATGTTCCCAGACCTTCCTCCCGTTTCCCTCTCCATGTTGGAACTGTGCTGTGACTTCTTCCTCCTTTCTCTCTGCAGCCTCAGCCCTGATCCCTGTGGAGGACCAAACCTACCCACAACCCGTGCCAGGTCCTAGGACCCCTATTCTATTGTAATTTAAATGGATGTGCCCCTCCCTTCCTTTCCCCCTGTACATAGCCCAACAAGGCTCCTTCTTGTAAATAAAGCCCCTGAATCACCGTGTGTTGACTCTGTGTGCCTTTCTTGCCCAGTGACTCTGGATGGAAGGGGGCCAGGGTGGTGCTTTGTGTGGCCACATAAAATTCAGCCTTCATGGTCAAACAGACCTGGTTCTGGATGCGCTTCACACAGGCATGTGACCCCGAGTGAGTTTCCTTGGTCTCCTTCCTTTTTTTCTTTTCTCTTTTTTTTTTGGTTCTGGAACTGAACCCAGAAGAACTTAACTACTGAGTCACATCCTCAGCCCTTTTTATTTTTTATTTTGAGACAGGATCTTGCTAAATTGCTTAGGGTCTAAGTTGCTCAGGCTGGCTTTGAACTTTCAGTTCTGCCTCAGTCTCCCCAGCCTCTGGGATTAGGCGTGCACCACAGAACCCAACTCTTCCTTTCTTTCTTGTTGGTGCTGGGGATGGAACCCAAGGCCTGGTGTGCTAGGCAGGGGCTCTACCACTGAGACACCCTCAGCACCTCTTTAAAGTTGAGTATGATCCTAATTCATCTGCCCCCTGCCAGGGTGGTAGTGAAGATCATGGTGATAGTGGATCAGATGGTAACAATGGCAACAATAATTCATTAAACGCTGGCCACGTGCCCAGGCACAGTTCAAAAGAGACTGCACAATTCACTCTAGGAAACTTTTTATTTTTTATTTATGTATTTATTAAAGAGAGAATGGGAGAGTGAGAGAGAGGAAAGAGAGAATCAACTTTATTTTTTCATCTGGCCTTTGTTTCTCTGACACAGTATATGGTGCTGGGGTTTGAACACGAGTCCTTATGTATGCCAGGCAAGTGCTCCAACTGCTGAGCCACCACTCCAACCCAAGGTGCCTTTTTATTTTGGTGCTGAGGATGGAACCCAGGGCCTCCTGCATGCTAGGCAAGTGCTTTACCTCTGAGCTACACCCCAGTCCTCATTCTAGGTACCTTTGACATTCTCATTTTATGGTAGGAGGGAACTGAGAAACAGAGAGATCAAAGAAGTTGCTCACAGGACTACTAGGTTAGGAAGCTAATATTTTATTTATTTATTTTTGGTACCAAGGATTGAACCCAGGGGTGCTTAACCACTGAGTTACATCCCCAGACCATTTTGTATTTTTTTAAAATGTTTTTTAGGGCTGAAGACCAAACTCGGGCCTTGCGCATGCTAGGCAAGCGCTCTGCCACTGAGCTAAATCTCCAACCCCTTGTATTTCATTCTTGAGACAGAGTCTCACTAGGTTGCTTAGGGCCTCGCTAAATTGCTGAGGCTGACTTTGGCTTTGAAATTGCGATGTTCGTATCTCAGACTCCTGAGCAGCTGGGATTATAGGTGTGCGTGTGTCACCTTGCCCCACTGAAGCTAAGATTTTAATGCAGGCTTTCTGGCCCCAGAGTCCACCCTCCTTAATCCTGGAGATGCAGCTGGGGTCTTCCCAAGAGGGACATCCCACACAACCTGCTGCTGGCTTCTAGATTCAAGAACTAATTTTTTCAGGGAGGGCTAGGAAGCACATACCTAGCACCAGCTTTTCCTGCCGCTCCTCATCTGGGCCCAGACTGTGAGCACAGAAGGGCCTGGTTCCTCCCCAACTAAGGTTGCCACCACCCTCATCCTCTTGGGCAGCTTGCATAGCTGGATGACTCAAGGACCTGTTTATTGTTTTGCCCCCTTTTCCTTCCAGAGTGGGATTCCTTTATTTAAAACATAAGAATCCTGGGGGTTTGAGCTTCTGCTAGTCATACTTGGGGAAGAACTGGCCCCCACCACTGGAAAAGCTAAGGAGATGGGGTGTGTCCTGAGGCACAGAGGCACAGGACTAGTTCTCAAGGGAGGAAGGTGACAGGACAGTTTCTGTCCTTCTGGAACTCAAGAGATTGATCAGGGAAACAGGTCTTGAAACCGTCACAAAACAAATAATTACTGGCAGGTGCAGAGGAGGCCTCCTCACACAAAGAAAGCAACACAGGTTCAGAGACTGAGCCACACAATAGCTCCCAGGAGCTGCAGCCCTCCTGGGGGTGGGTGGGTGGGGCCATCACCTGTGGGCCTCAGGGCTCTGTGCCCAGCAACGCCTGAGCAGCACAGAAGAAAGGCAGATCCCCACCCCTCTAACCGCCCTTGGGTCAACTGCCCTTGGGCTGGGACTTGGACTCCGGAGGGCTTCGCTGTGAGGTGGGTCCATGAGAGGGAGCGGAGCATGATCATCCCTCCTAGCAGGACTGCTGGAGAACAGCAGCCTCAATCTGAAGGTCAAGCCAGCTGGGGCCTTTATATCTCTGGAACCCTAACACTAGGGGTGAGGATCTGGAGGCACCTTGCCAGAACCTGCCTGCTATTCACCGACCTACAGGGGCCTCCCCGCTCCTCTGTCCCTCAGGGGTTGCCCAGGCCAGGCCAGCACTGGGGAAGGGCACAGCTCAAACCCTACGGAGCTGACCTCTTACTGACCTTAGGATTCTAGTCCTCCAGGTCTGGCTGTGGGAAGGGTCAGAGGCCTCAGAGGAGGGGGCTAGGCCCAAGGCAGCAGCAGCGGTAGGGAGGGGACAGCTTTTTCCTTTGTTCCTCTGGAGACTGGGAAGAGAATAGGCAGGTTAGGAGCAAACAGGCCACCAGGAAAGGGTGGGAGGTGTAGCGGGGTTGCTAGGCCTGAGGAGGCCACTGTGGCTGGTGCTGGGAGAGAAGGGGTTAAGACGGTGAGGGGGGGCAGCCTATGGCAGGAGGACACACCTGTGCGCAGGGCGGCGGGCGGGGCACAGGTGAGGCTCTGGTGCTGCCTGGCAGGCAGAGAAGGAAGAAGGAAGAGTGGAGGCCAGGGCGGGCTCTAGGCCGTTGATCGTTGATCGGGACTTTGACGGCCCTTCCTCTCCTCTGCACACACTTTCTAGGGGGCAGGCGGGCCTGATGACAGGTAAAAAGCCAGTAGGCAAGGGGTCCTGGGGCCCGAGCTAGAACTGTAGAGTGGGGGTGGAGAGCCAGCAAATTGGGGTGTGTTGGGGGTAGGGACAGGCTGTGCGACAGGGAAAGGAGCTCAGAGGTGGAAAACATGGGCAAGGGCTTGCTGAGGCCCTAGCAATCTTAACCACTCAGGGTGGGGCTGGTGATGGGCAGCAAGGCTCACCCGGAAGTGTCCCTAGGGACACGGGTGGTGGGGGATGGGAACAAGGGATCTGCAGCTTCTCTGCAGAAAGTGTGGGGCTGGGCCTGCTGACTGGAGAGGAGAGGCTGGGTGGGGGCCCTCGTCTTACCCAGCAGTGTTTGGGTGCTGGTTGGGAGTCTCTAATACTGCCGGGTAATGATGGAGGCCTCTGGTCCCTTGTTCGTTCCATCCACCCGCTCAGATCCTGGGGCACCTGGCTGGTTGTGATCCTCCTTTCCCCACTTCCCCTGGAAGCCCCTGTCTTGAGCTGAGGGTGCTGCAGGAGGGGTGTCTCTCTTTTGGCTGACTGCCCACTGAAGGAACACAATGGCCTCAGCACCTCCTCCAATCCAGATTTGTCATCGTGTGGATCAAGAACCCACAGCTGACCTTGAGTTTGAGATTGGCTCATATATTCTCAAAGAGGTCTCAGCCAGCTTGCTGCCAGGGTTCCTGGTCAACTGCAGCCTGGAGTTCCATGCCGGCCGGCTCTGGGTCCATCTTCCAGCACAGTGTTGGATGGTCTTTGTGAAGCTCCTAACACTGTCTGGTAAAGATGGCCCCCGGGCTGGTTCCTTCTGCAATGAACTTCACGAAGCTCTGAAGACCTAAGAGGCCTCCTGACCAACAACCTGTGACCCTGTCCCCTCTTGATGGGGGTGTCAATCTCTAGAAAAAGGGAAACAGTGGGAAGGAGACAAAATGGCTGCCTCTGGAGCAGCAAGATTTGGAAACGTACTTATTCCCCAGGCATCTGTTGTTTTCCCACTTTGGTGAACGCGAAAGAAGTGAAGTGAATGGCAACAGGTGGACAACCATTGACCTGTTTTAGGGAGTGGCTGCCACATCAGCTTCATTTCTTTCCCTTTGACATTTAACCCCCAGAGCAGAGAAATTTTGTCTACTTCTTTCAAAAATCTAAGAAGCTCAAGACTTACCTGCCCCCGCCCTGAACCTGTTAATTTTCACTTCCTCCTCTATCATGCATCTTGTAATTACTGTATCCCGTTATTCCCCCGCAAAGGACAAAGGAGAGTAGAGATTATATTCGAGAGCTAGGTATACTCTATTTTCCTGGTGCTTGAGATTCAGTGAGGGTCATTTTGGGAAGGGTGTGTGGTGGGTTACTTGTGGATTAGAAACAGGGATACTCTTCTGTTGGGCCTTAGAGCTGTGGGAGTGAGAAGCCCACCTCCACAGGCCCAGCCTTCTCTGCAAAAGCTCCTCACACTTTGTGCAAGAAATTGAAAGCTGCAGATAGCCCACAGCAGGCAACGCAACCCACTGGGCTTTTGATGCTGCAGAGTTCCCTCAGGAGGCACCCATGATCTCCCTCACTACTCTATGGAGGCCTGTTACCAAGGAAGCAGCTCCTGTTGGGGGTCATCAGATTTTTAGTCTGGCTCAGCAAAGTCACAGCTGCTCCAGCCTTAAAAAAGGAGATGTTGATAAATAAATGGGGTGGTGTGGTAGACATGGAGGGTGGAGTGAAGGATGCAGCTGGGACTCTGGATTTGAGGCCTTCTGCACTCAGCTTGGGTCATATTTTGGAGCAGATTGTTAGGTTGAATCCGGGCCAGATTCCTTGCGCCCTCTGCTGGCAGATAAAGTCCTGGAACGCATGCGTGATTGTGCACCAGAAAGCTTCCCATATGACCCAGACACCTACAGCCTTAATTTTAGATTAAGTAATAAAAATTTATTGAGAATTCCTGGTATGGTGGTTATCGCCTCCCACCTTAAGGGAGGGAACAACACTGGAGGAAATTACTGAGAAATCACACACAGTCCCAACCCTCCTGGCCAACAGAGAAGAGGAAAGTCATTCCCCTAAGAAGGGTCTTCAGTCTTCCTTAATCTGAGAGGGCAAGAGGATGGGTTGCTGAGGGGACCATCACATGATACTGTGGTTGGGGTGTGCTGGACCCCTCGCTGGTTCCTCAAAAACTGGAGGAGAAACATATCTGCTTCCTCCTGGGGGGTGAAGTTCTTCATATCTGCTTCCTCCTGGGGGGTGAAGTTCTTGCTCATCCGGCTCATTTCTTACCCTTGATGAGGCTATCACTGGAAAAAAGGGACAGATGGATATTACTGGAGACATAAATGTGAGATGCAGAGAGAGTATCCCAAGTCATTCCCACCTCTTGTGATTGAGGGTCTGTGGGGGAGGTGACTAAGGGGAGGTGGTAGGGCAGGTACTTGGAGAAGATGGACTGCAGGACTCCCACAAAATAAGCAAATAGCAACAACTTACCTTCCCCTGTGGACACCAGATCATGCGTTGAACAGGAAACAAAGAAGAGAGAAATGCATGTGATTTAATAGCTTTAGCTCCCCCAGCCAGCTCAAGACCCCATGTTCCCAAGAGAAAACCACAAACAGGGTGGAGGCCAGGATCTCAGGCTTATGAAAGACCTGTTCTCTAGGCCAGTTATTTCTGTTCCTTTCTTTCCTTATACACTTCCATGTACCACAGCAACAGTTTGTGAGTTCTTAAGAGAATGTTGAATATCATCTTACAATCAAAGTGCCTTTTAGGTGAATAATCCCATTTGATCTCATAAAATCAGTCCTATGAACTATGTCGGCCACTCCTTTTTTCTGGTACTGGAGACTGAACCCAGGAGTGCTCTACCACTGAGTCATACATATCCCCAGCCCTTTAGATTATTTTACTTTGAGACAGGGTCTTGCAAAGCTGCTTAGAGCCTTGCTAAATTGCTGAGGCTGGCTTTGAACTTGCAATCCTCCTGCTTCAGCCCCCTGAGGTGCTGGGATAATGCATGCACCACCAGGCCTGGCTCTGTATTCTTAAAATTTTGAAACAGGGTCTTGCTAGTTACCCAAGCTGATCTAGAACATGAAATCTTCCTGCCTCAGCCTCCTGAATAGCAGGGATTGCAGGTATGTGCTAGTGTGCCTGGCCAGCTATCCCTTTCTAATTCTGGTTGATAAAGTGTCAAGGTTCATAATGAGTAGCTGCAACAGGCTCCAGAGCCTAAGTGACCCCAGACTTAAGCCCCATGTTTTTGTGACTCTACGTTGAGCAGCCCTATTTCTCACCGGGTGAAGCTTTCATCCTGTAGGTTCAGCACGAGGTTATCAGCTGTGAGATAGATACGATTTTGTGACGTAGCGATCTGCAGGACAGTATGATGGATGTTTACATTAGCAAAGATCTGTGTTCTCATCCTTGTGATTTTACATGAATCAACAGCTACTTAATAGAACATATGTGACTAGGGACAGGCATACAACAATGAACAAGGCAGTTTCTGCTCTTACGCAGGGATCCAGAGCAGTGAGCAATGATTATGATGCATTAATATGGTAACAGGAATGAACAGAATGTCAGGGGAACCCGGAGCTATCATTCTCAGCTGGGGGATGAGAACCAGAGCAGTTTTGGTAGAAACCCAAACCCAAATGAGAAAGATTCTAATTTCCTCATTTCAATATGGGTTAACCGAGAACACTTTCACTGTCAAGGAAGCCCTGTGAGAGATGCTGGGCTCTCACACTTACTGTCTTGGAGATGTTCTGGGCGGCCCGTATCTTACGCAGCTTGATGTAGCCAGGATTCTTGCTCAGTGCTTCTCCAAGGTGAGCAGGGCAGTGTTAAGGGTCCATACAAGGTGAGATTTCAATCCCTGCCCCACTTTCTCATACCAGTCCTCCTCTGGGCTGTCAGATCTAAGGTTGCGCTCACATGACTGGTGCCCACCTGTACATTGGCCCCCAACTGTGGGCCTCCCTGCAGGCTGCTGCCAGGAACTGGAGGCAACAGCAGACTTGAGGGAAAAGCCAGCAATGCTATTGATCTGGGTTCACAGCGGGCAGCCAGGCCTCAGGCATCCCCACCAAGATTTCAGATCCCACCTGTACCTACTCCTCAGGAGCCAAGGGTCAAAGAGCACAAAGTCGCATTCGCCTTATTCTCATCAGCCGGCCCTTGAGGGAAGATGGGGAAAGCAGGGTGCCCAGGGGCAGGCCAAGGTCTTGCTAGCAGAAGGATATCATTTTGGCAGCCTCTGCCTCACCCTCGGCCTGCACAATCTTCTGCCGCTGTTCCTGCTTTGCTTTTTCCACCAAGAACTGGGCCCGCTGGGCTTCCTGCTGGGCTGTTAAGGGAAAGTCAGGAGGAGGTCACAGATGTATGGTGAGAGGACCCCCAACCTTGGGTGGATATGTCCTCCTCCTGCCTTGAGAAGCCCCTGCCCCAGTCTTGTGACTCACCCACTTGTTTTGCTTCCACAGCAGCTGTGTACTCCCGACTAAAGCTCAGTTCTGTGATGGCTACGTCATCCAGGATGAGGCTAAAATCCTTGGCCCTTTCTGTCAGCTCCCGTCTGATCAATAGGGATACCTGGGGGCAGTGGTGGGGACAGTAGTGAAGGGGTGATTTGAGGGGATTCAAGAACGGGAGGAAAGATTGTGCTGCTGTGACCACTTGAACACCAGATCTCCTGGTATGGCGGGAAATTCACTTAGCCCATTCTCAGTTCCGTAAATGTTTTCTACAACATCTGAGTTGGAAGGACATGATTCATTCTGTTCATTTGATAGAGACAGCCTCTGAGAGGCAGTACGACTGTCCCAGGCCACAAAGACTCCTCCTAATCCTTACTCTCCAATACAAAGCATCTCCTTAGCTTCCTGCCAAACGAACCTGCAACAAAAGCCTCTTTGTGGAAAGAAGCAAGAAAAGTTTAGACTTTGTCCTTGTTTTGTCCTATGCTTCCTTCATGACACTGAGTTTTGTGTTGTACAGTGGCAATTATTACAGTTTATACACAGAAAAAACTAGGATCACAACCCTTTTCTAATAATCTGTTTTTCTCAATGCCCAGAACCTTGGTCTATAAGGGAAATGCTACCATCATGCAGATGGTGATGGGAGCCAGACCTGAGCCCGCTGGGTGATCAGCTGTGATGCATTGAACTTGGCCACCACACTCTTGAGCACCTCGTTGACAATGGATGGCAATACTCGTTCCTCATAGTCTAGCCCTAGGCGCTGGTACATGCTGGGGAGCTCTTGGGCATTGGGTCTAGACAGCACACGCAGGGAGATGTTCACCATCTGCAGGTCTGAGGGAGAGGTCAGCAGCAGCTGGTCAGGGCCAACTTTCCCCTCAAGCATTCTCTCCTCCATGTGCATCTCTCTATGCCTAGTGCATCCCCTAGCACTGCACTGGTGCAGCGTCAGGTGAGAAGGAAAATGTCAACACAGCACAGGCAAAGTACGTCCTTGTCCGCTGTGGACCTACAACCCCTCCGTTAGTAAAGCTTACACTTATTTTTGCCGCTGGATCTTGTGCAACCTCTTAGTGTAGTTTCTATCATGTAGAACCACAATCAGCTGTCTCTTTTTCTACTGGACCACAAAGACTTGATAAGAATTGTTTTAATGAATCTTTTGCCCGAGGGCTTAGTGATCCACACTAAAAACAGTATGAAGAAGCTTATCACCAGTTACAGTGAGCTACTTTCCTCAGTGTATACGTGCGTGTGTCTGAATGGGGCAGAGGAATCTCAAAGGCAGAGCTCTTAGGTACAGTCTATAAGAAGAGAACTAATGAAGCCAGGTCATATTTCTTCAGGACAGGGCCTTCTAGTAAATTTAACTAGAAGAAAATGCCTTAAAACATGGCTTTGATCTAGGCATCAAGACAAAAAAGAACAATGTTATTAAGTTCTGTAAGAGGGAAGGGGCCATTAATAAAAACATACAACACACAAGTGTGTTGGCATGCACTGCTTCAGCCCCCGGAGGCAGGCTCTTTTGCAGTGCAAACTAAGGTCTAAGACACCCCACCCTATCATCTTGCCAGGCTCCCTGGTTCACCTTAGGTATCTCTTGCCATGTGACCTCCGACTATCACACTTACCTTTGGAGCCTGTGGGGGAGGATATTTTTCGGGGTCTGGCCCGAATGTCATAGATAATGGGGTACTGGAACCAGGGAATCCTGAAGGGGAGAGGACAGGGATACGAATTAGGAAACTTAAGTTCCATTAATTTGGTTTGGTTTCCCCTCACCTCACCACTCGGTTTTTGGCTTGCTCCTCCCCATAATGACCACAGACAAGGAAATTCTCTTCTTCTCCGGAGAACAACCGTTGATGTGTTGCTAGAGCAGCACCCAACTGTCCTGGGGCGGGGGTGAGGGCAGCGCTGAATCCTGCTGCAAGTCCTTGGTGGATGGCGTCAAGGGTGAAGGGTCAGGGTCAGTGAGTTCTGCCCGCCATTACCTGAAGTGCAGGCCTTCGGCCAGGATGGTGTCCTGCTGTACGCCACCGATCCGATTAAAGAAGATGGCTCGGTGCCCGCCTTCCACTGTGGAAAGAGGGACAGGGATCGAACCACGCCGCTGCTTAGGGTACGTGCTCGGTTAAGGTGGGGCAGGGTAAGGAGCGAGGAGAACCCGGCACCTGGAGAGACAGGGCAGGTCGTCTGGGGTCTGGGGATTCCAGCGAGCGGGCGGAGGTAGCTCACCGGTGAACACGGATTCGCGGACGCCGTAGGCCACGGCGCCGGCCCCCAGCAGCAACTTCAGCGCTGTCCCCATGCCCCGGGGCCCGGCGGGCAAGCGTCCCGCTAAGTCCTTCAAATTCTGGGCCATATCTGATTCTGAAGGCGGCGGCACCAGAGGTCAAGAGGGGGTGCCCGCCCGCCTCTACCCCAGTCCAGTTTGGAGATCACAACCAGCACACGAGGGCTCGGCGCAGCAGTGCTCGCGGGAGAAAGGGCACCGGAAGTGCGCTCTCTTCTAAATCTTCCCCTCTTGCCTACAGCGAACCCGAAATTCGCGCACAGGAAAGGCGCACACGGAAGTTCCTCCCGTTTCTAGAACACTGCCCTCTCTGGGAGGCTTCGGTAGCGCCAGACTTCAAGCCCTCGCCATTTCCAAGTGCCCACTTTCAAAATGGTAGCCGGAAGGAAGTGTGTGCTTCTGACCATCGCGAGGTGTTAATTTAAGACGTTCGCGCGACTTCCGGTCTGGTTGCAAAGATGGCTGCGCCCAGTGATGAATTCCAGCCTCGTGAGCGGCGCCTTAGGGAGGATCAGGACTGGGATGTTGCGGCACCCAAGAGGCCTCGACTCGGGGCAGGAAGCAAAAGCGGAGGCCGTAGGCTCATTGTGGTATTGGAAGGGGCCAGTCTGGAGACCGTCAAGGTAATTTGGAACAGGAAGTGTGGAACTAAGTAGGCGGATAAAACGGGACTCCGTGGGATGAGGGAGGGTGAGCGGCACAAAGTGGATGGAAAAGAGAAAGAGTTGAAGCATGCATTTTGCAGGATGGGTCACGTAGTTGTCTGTGTCTTGGTTTGACATTGTGTTGGCAATACCGCTTTTTTTTTGCCTTTCTTGTCTCCCACTCAAGCCCTCCCCTCCTTGATTCCATTTGTTTACTAAGGCTCCGTAATATAAAGTCACCTAAAGTGAGGGGGTTTCGTCTTCGTGGCTTCCTGCATCCCAGACGCTAAAGGTAGTTACTGTAGTCCAGGCTGCCCAGCCTTTTATTGCTCAGGACGTGATACTTCATTGCTTTTTATTGTTGAGTGGAGATGATTTCATTAAAGGATCTCACGTCGCTCTGTTTCTATCCACCTTGAAATACTGCATGGCTCAGATTATAATTTAATACATTTTATTTTTACTTATCATTCATTTTTCATTTATTTCCCTGAATAGAGTAAAACTAGCAGTTCATTGCCTTAAAGCCTTGGACAGTGTTCTCATTTCCTCTTTTCTTTCTTACCATTTAGTGCTAAACTTTTTTGGGGAGTAGCCTACAAAGAACTTTTGAAGTCAGACCTAGGTTTTAACCTTTTTTTTTTTTTTTTTTTTTTTTTTTTTTTTTTTTTTTTTTTTTTTTTTTTTTTTTTTTTTTTTTTTTGATTTGTTTGCCTTTTTTTTTTTTTAAAGAGAGGGACAGCAAGAGAGAAAGAATCATCAGTTTCAGTTCCCCTCATGTGGCCTTCATTGCTTGGACAGTTCATCGTGTAGGTGGTGCTGGGGTTTGGACCCATGTCCTTGTGCATGCCAGACAATTGTCACAACTGCTGATCCACCCCTCTAGCCCCTTAATCTTGGTTTTAACATTTTTTGTATGATTTTGAGAAGTTTGTCCTCATTTTGTAAACCTTAATTGTGAACCATACAGGGGGACTGTAATTAAAGTCCTTTAAAAGTAGTACATTTTCATAATCTAAGGGTCTGGAGAACTTGCTGAGGCTCCTCCTGCCTCAGCCTCCTGATCCTTGGGATTACAGGCGTGTACTGACACCTTTTCATTTTTTTTTTTTTTTTTAGTAATTGGTATCTTTCTTCCTTTCCTTCCCTACTTACCCTTTTTTCCTCCCTTCTTTCTGGATTGAATCCAGGGGTGCTCTACCACTGAGCTACATCCCTGTCCCTTCCTAAAAATTTTTGAGACAGGGTCCTTTTTTGAGGAGGTTCTGGGGATTGGACCCACTGGTTCTTTACCACTCAGCTATACCCACAGTCTATTTTTAAAAATTTGAGTCAGGGTCTCCCTAAGTTGCTTAGGGCTTTGCCATGTTCCGAGGCTGGCCTCAAACTTTATTTACCTCAGCCTCCCAAATTGCTGGAATTACAGGTGTGCACCATTGTGCCTGGTAAGACAGGTCTTAGAAAGTAGCCCAAGCTGGTCTTGAACATGTGATCTCCCTGCCTTCGCCTTCCAAGTAGCTGGAAATACAGGTGTGCTGCACCATGCCTGGCCTCTGTCATTGAGATATATCATACATGTACATACACACCCCTTCTGGTACTGGGATTGAATCCAGGGTGCTTTACCACTGAGCTACATCTCCAGCTGTTTTTATTTATTATCTTGAGATGGTACCTTATCACCTGGACTGGCCTTCAACTCCAGTCCTGCCTCAGCCTCCCTGAGCCACTGGTGTTACAGGTGTGTGTCACCGTGCCTGTGTCCCAGTCCTTTGTATTTTGACTGAGTTGCCTAGGCTGGCCTCAAATGTAATTCGTATTTCTAACTTAATTACAGGCTCTTAGGTTTGTTCCTCAGTAATTGCCTGTTAGCTTTCTAGCCTATTAACTCTGAATGTTAATTTTGACATTGGTTGTGTCAGGCTACCCCTTATAACTGTCATCGTGTGAAAAGCTTGTTTGTGTTGGCAGTATTTGAGAATGTATACTTACACTAGACTGCCTGGGTTCAAATCCTTTCAGCTACTAGTGTGTGTGTGAACTTAGTGAAATCATTTTACTTAATTGCTTTATATAGTCCATGGGGATAATAATGGTTGGAAGGATTAAAGGAGTTAGTAACATATAAAGTGTTTAGAATAATGTCTGGTACTTGGAATAAGTTGTTCATAGTGTTTATTCCAGATTAGGTATTAAGAAGTTGAGATTATGGCCAGATTAAAATTCCTAGAGCATTTAGGCCAGGTTGTCATCACTGGTACTTCAAGGGAGATAGAATTCATATCTGGTGGAAAACTTCGTCAGACTTTATTGATAACTTTTGTCTTCATTGTACTGGCATCTGTTGCTTCTTACCTGAGCCTGTTTTTTCCAGTTACTTCTATATTCCAGTCTTATTGACCTTCTTTAAGTTCTTTGAAAGAGCTAAATTCTTTTTTTTTGGTACTGGAGATTGAACCCAGGGATGACACTGAGCCCACTGAGCAACAACCCCAGCCTGTTTTTTGTTTTTGTTTTTTTTTTTAATTTTGAGACAGGGTCTGTGCTAAGTTGCTCAGGGCCTTGCTAATTTTCTGAGGGTGGCTTTGAACTTGTGATCCTCCTGCTTCAGCCTCCCAAGCCACTGGGATTACAGGAGGGCACCACCACTCCAAGCTCCCTTCATTTATTGCCTCATTAATTACTACTTATCTGTTTATTCACTTAATTACTGAGTTTCTGCTGGGCATAGTGGCACACTGTAATCCCAGTGACTTTGGGAGAATGAGGCAGGAGGTTGCATGTTTGAGGCCAGCCTCAGCAACTTAGGCCTTAAGCAACTTAGCAAAACCCTGTGTCAAAATTAAAAACAAACAAACAAAAAAACCTCAAAAATATAGAAAGGGCTGGGAATGTAGCTTAGGGTTGAGTGCTCTAGGTTCAATTTCCAGTATCAAAATAATAAAAATAATTCAGTTTTTATGATGCTTGCAGGTTGTTTTATACATAAATCAGGGAAAGAGATGAATGAATGACAGGTAAAAATAAAGATGTAGAAATTCTTCTATCTCCAGTACCTTTCTTTGGGGGGCGGGTATTGAGGATTGAATCCAGGGCTCTCTACCACTGAGCTGTACATCCCCAGCACTTTCAAAACTTTTTTAGTTTTTAATTTTTGGATTAAAGGTCTTGCTAAGTTATTCAGGCTGACCTCAAAACTTGTGATCCTTCTGTCTCAGACTCCCAAGACCATGGGATTACAGAGGTGTGTGCCATCATGCCAGGCTTCCAATACCTTTTACAGTCAAGATATGTGGTACTCATTTTCATTAATCTAGTTAGTGGTTTTCAAGCTTATTAACCCATAGAAAATTACATTGTGAGCCAGTATACACATTCAACTGTATAAAACTAAGTTTCATATGCTATTACCATTATTGTGTGAGGTACTTTGACTTTTTTTTCTCAGTACTGGGGATTGAATTCAGATGTGTGCTGACATGTAGCTACATCCCCAGCTTTTTATTTTGAGATGGCCTCATTAAGTTGCCCAGACTGGCCTTGCATTTGGCATCCTCCTGCCTCAGCCTCTCTAGTAGCTGGGATTATAGGTCTGCACTACCTACCCAGGTACTCTGATGTTTCTGTTCTGTTTCATTGAAAGCACAAAATCTTGTTACATCTTGCTAATAGATTAAAACTGGACTATTCTATTCAAGAAGTTTTCTTCCAGGTATCCTTAGCTTTAGGATTTGGTCTTTGTTCATTTGTGCTTATTCTTTGTGACATTTCTATTTTTTTTTTTTTTTTGGGTGGTGCTGAGGGTTGAACCCAGGACATTCATTGTGCATGCTGGGCAAGTGCTCTGCTGCTTCTAATACCGCCAGCACTTGTTATTCAAGCTGTCCAACTGATTGCAGAATCTACATCCTCCCTCCCCCAAACTTGCAGTTACATCTTTTGAGCTGCTACAGGTGTAGTCCAGCTCTTTTTTATTAAGAAACTTCAAATAGGTGTCTCTTCATGTATGCAGATAATTGCCAGAATAATACTTGAGACATTTCCATCATGTTCCTGAATTCTTTCTGGCTTTGTGCGTGATACAAGGATTCTGTAGAGTACAAAGCGATTTCATATGCAATCTCTTTCTTTGCCTTTGTTCTTTTCCTAAAAATTCCTTTATGATTCTGCCTTTTCTTGATTTTCTTCAGATCTTTACTCACAGCAGTCCAAAACTAGGAGTGCTGTTCTAATTTATTTTACAGCTTAGAAGAGTATTCCTTGGCTCTCTGCGTCATTAGAGTTTACACGTTAATTTCTGCTCACATTTGCAGCGTGTGTACTTAGTGCAGGGTTTTTGTTTTTTTTTTTTTTGAGAGAGAGAGAGGAACAGTGAGAATATCAATTTTATTCAGTTTTTTCATGTCTCTTTTGTTGCTCCGACACTTGTTGTGTACGTGGTGCTGGGGTTTGAAACTATGACTTCGTGCATGCCAGGCAAGTACCCTAGCCACTGACCCACCACTCTAGCCCGCAGGTTTGTTTAAAACAGCCTGAGGGGAGGGCCTATGTATTGCTTTCCCCAGTACATACATATTGCTCCTGTGGTAAACGCACGCTTTCAGCCTTGTTCACTAATCCAGCTTCTGTCAGGTTTTAGGATCTGTCAGTGGCTCTCCTAATCATCTTCCCTTTCCCCTCTAAGATGTTATTTGGGGGTGTGCATATGCACATGTGGCCACACAGTGATCCCCTGAAGGGTTTTCTGGGCCCCATGCCCGAGTTTCTGACTTCATAGGCATAGAGTGGGCTCGAGGATTTGTTGAACCAGTTTTCAGATGATGCTGCTGGTTCAGGGACTTGGCTAGATAATAGAAGTTCCTGTTGCTCCGTCACATTCTCTTCTCCAGGTGGGGAAGACATATGAGCTGCTCAACTGTGACAAACACAAGTCTGTGCTGTTGAAGAACGGCCGGGACCCTGGGGAAGTGAGACCAGACATAGCTCACCAGGTGACTACAGGGACAGAGCTCAGAGTCCTTTGAACCTCTGTGTGGAAAGCAAGGGAGCTGAATGCTGCTTCTCTTTAGCCCTCACTGTGCCTTGGTTCTTCCTCAGAGCTTACTGATGCTGATGGACAGTCCCCTGAATCGAGCAGGCTTGCTGCAGGTTTATATCCACACGCAGAAGAATGTGCTGATTGAAGTGAACCCCCAAACTCGAATTCCCAGAACCTTTGACCGGTTTTGTGGCCTCATGGGTGAGAAATAAGCTGTAGGACTTAAAAGTTCAGAATGAACTTGGCGGCAGTAGTGAAAAGGGAGTATTAAATGTGGCATTCTTCAGTGGGGGAAGAGGGACAGACACTACGATTAATGCCAGACTCCTGTTATTTTTCCGTATTCATGGAAATTAGTCTACTCTTTTTTTTTTTTTGAAAGAGGGAGGGACAGTGTGAGAGAGAATGTTTTATTTAGTTTTTCATGTGGCCTTCGTTGCTCTGACACTTCGTTGTGTACATGGTGCTGGGGTTTGAATCCGTCACCCTGCGTATGTGAGGCACCAAACGCTGAAACCGCTGAGCCACCGCTCCAGCCCCCGCTGCAGCCCCTACTTTCCTGTTTTTATAGTAGGTTCCTGGCTGAGCAAAAAAGGGAGAGTTTGTGGTGGCTCAGTAATTATAGCTACTTGCCTAGCATGCACAAGGACACAGATTTGAACCCCAGCACCACATATACACAACGAAGTGTCGGAGGAGTGAAAGTCAAACGAAAAACTAAATAAAATAGATTCTTTTTCTCTCTCGCTGTCCCTGTCTCTTTTTTTAAAAAGGGGGAGTCTGAACCCATCACTACCTTCTGGTCACATGCCTGACAGCTGTTTGATTGCAGCATTTTAGAAGTGCAGTCTAATGTAAAGGATATGTGGAACCCATCTTTCCTGTGGGTTTTTCTGGTTGGATCACTGGGGAGAAGGAATGTAGACTGTACCTAGCTCTCAACTTTTTCCCTCTCCTAGTTCAGCTTTTACACAAACTCAGTGTTCGAGCAGCTGATGGTCCCCAGAAGCTTTTGAAGGTGAGGTGTTGAAACCTAATGGTTGGAGGTAGGGTTCTGGGACCGTATCTAGGGCTGATTTCTCTCTCTTTTTTTTGTTTAGGTAATTAAGAATCCAGTGTCAGATCACTTCCCGGTTGGTTGTATGAAAATTGGCACTTCTTTTTCCATCCCAGTCATCAGTGATGTGCGACAATTGGTGCCTAGTAGTGACCCTATTGTTTTTGTGGTGGGGGCCTTTGCCCATGGCAAGGTAAGGTCTAGGCCCAACTCAGATTCTTCAGAGTTGAAGTTTAGTACAGAATTCTAAGAGCAAGCACTCTGCCCAAGCCTATTCCCCAGCTCTGACAATCAGTCCTTACAAACTGAGAAACAGAGGGTAACAATAGAACTAGAAGACAGATTGTGGTTCCATGATCTGCCCGTGTCCTTTGTAGAAGTTTGGTATTAAACAGTAGTTCTGCTGAAGTATTAGCTCAGCCATTTTCCCTGCCCTGAAGGGGATTGAACCTGCTACGGAGGTTGACCAGATTGCTCTCTCCTTAGGTTGATGTGGAGTATACAGAGAAGATGGTGTCCATCAGCAACTACCCCCTTTCTGCTGCTCTCACCTGTGCCAAACTTACCACAGCCTTTGAAGAAGTTTGGGGGGTCATTTGACAGTAGCAGAACCTACTTTGGAATCAAAGACTGTTGGAATCATACCCCTTGACTGTTCTGCACTGAAGACTGGAGTTTGGGAAAACCAATGCTGTGTATTTGGTCTGCTTTTCCTATAAATACTGGTTTTGCAACTCTGGTTTTTTTAGGGATCTTAAACTTAGTGTCTAATGGTATAAATTGTTCTGCTTAGACTTTAGGGATGCACAGAGTTTGCGGATTTGGTTGGTTCTGGGCTTTGAAGGCAGGCTTCTCTCAGACTTCTGTACTCGAAATGTAAAGAACTTGAAGAATTTAGCCGTAGCAAGTACTAAAACTGTTGGAAAGAAAGCAGTCAGGGATGCTAGCAGTGAAAAACTGAACAAACAGAAGTGATTTTATCTGGTACAGTTCCAAGATAGAAAAAGTGGAGCAGGCGGGGCCTGGTGCCCTCCCTCCCCCCCATGGGGGGGGTGGGTGGTAGCGGCACATTTACAATTGTAGTAAATTGGCAGAAGAAACACAACAGATTCCTGGCTAGGGAGGAGAGATAAGGCAACGTGCATGGGGGAGCCTGAGGGGGGTGCGTCCCCTCTGTTCCTCCCACAAGAACTTCCCCTTTGGCCCAGTGAAGACTTTACGGGCAGCAGAGGCACAGCTGGGAGTGGCACGGTTTCCAGCTCCCTGGCTTCTCGGTTCTCTGTGCTCCTGGGTGAGGGAGTGCTGTGTAAAAGGAGACAAGTAGTTTCTGCACCAGTCCTGCTCTAGGCCACCTGCAAGACAATACATGATCGGAAGGCTGGTCAGAGTGGCACCTCCAGGTCCTGCAACTTCCTTCTATTGTTGCCCCATGCTGCGTCCAGCAGCCAGGCTACTTGAAACCCACCCCAGATTTCCAATTTTTTTTTTCTCCAGCTGTGGTTCTAGTCTGTAACCTAGTAGTTGTAGCTTAGATGGAGAATATTTACTTACCAGGGAAATAGATTACTCGATTTTCTTTAACTTCTCTTTCCTTGGCACCATTGATTTGTGAACATAAGGCAATATGAATAGTAGACTCAAGAAGAAGACGTGACCAATAAAATAGACAGATTTATATACCTGCGGGAAGAGAGATGAAGCGTGTGGTGTCTTTGGTTTGAGAGGTTTCAGTGAGTTTTTTGGCGACCTTGCCGGTAGGCCTTCACATACCTTAAGCCATTTGTCCCACGTGAAGAGGCAGAAGGCAGTCATCGAGTAACCCATGAAGAGCCAATGGATGCTCTGTTGCACCAAGTAGAAGAAGGGCTGCAGGATAGTGATGGAGGCCAGGTTGCTCAGGGCTGGGCTCTCTTGAATCAGGTTGGTAGCCTGAGGAGGGAGGAGAGTGGTCATCAGTGTCTTGACCCCTAATGATTCCCCTTTTTACCCACTTCTCTTGAGGCCTACCTTCTTTTCCACAATAACAATGAGGAATTCCATCTGGAAGCACATCAGGTATCCTGAGTGCAGGCCATGCCAGAGGGCCAAGAATAGCAATGAGAGACCCTGGGATAGTTCTTTATTTCCAAGGAATTTGAGCCGTTTGAAGATGTAACTAAAGAAAAAGGGGCAAGGATGAGGCTCAGACCCATGAACTGCATTCCCACTATCCTGCTTCTTGGTGCCCTGAGGGATAGGTAGTGTTGGCTGACTTTCACTTGTGGCCACGGGGGTCGGGTATGGGAGGCAGTGCCAACTGGGTAGCTTTAGAGATGGAAGGTAAAGGAAAACAGACTTGGCTTAGCTGGGAGAATGTTGGCAAGCCATTGCCTCAGCAGGCAACAACTAAGTGCCTACTAAGTGCTTGACACTGAAAGGACAGTGGTGAAAAGATCAGTCTCCAGCTGCTACACTCCAGTGGGAACAAGTGAAGATATTATAGACAGGGCAATGGATAACAAATGCGGAGGCAGAACTGGGATTAAGCCGGGGCTTGAGGCCCTTTTATGGAATGCTTTTTGGGGGATGTGAGGAAGGACAAAGGGGGTGTAAAAATGACTGGAGATTCTACCCAAGTGGGAAGGATGGACAGATGGCACCCTACATCCTTCCAATCTGGGAAAGCAGCAGAAGGAAGGAGCTTGGGTCCAGGCTTCTCTTCGGACTGCTTACCGGGCTACCCAGGCGTTGGTGTTGATGTTGAAGGAGGCGATGGTGCCGGTGAAGCGGGGATTTGTCTCGAAGAGCCACACCTTCATGTTAGCACAGGCATCCCACTTTGCTTTTCCATTTTCTTCAACGCCATTGAAGCCCAGCCCCGACAAAATGCACACTCCTTCCTGAGGGGAGGCACGGCTCAGGGGTCTTGCCACTCCTGCCCAACTAACCTCCACAGCTTGTCTAGATATGACCCTGTTTCATCTTCCCTACTTACTGTGACCAGCCAACAGGTGACGTATTTGTACAGCACAAATTTGCCCCAGATCAGCATGTACATGCAGCGGAACCAGAAAGGGCGGTTCTTGAGGGAAGAAAACACATGTTAGAGACAGCACACAGACAAGCTCCCCTTAACATCCTGCCTTTTCCAACTTGTGTCTAGCTACTTTGCACTTGTCAAAATCCTGCTGCCAGATGGAACCTAAGAGTCTGGCCCAACTGCCTTTATAACAGAGTAAAAAGGGAGCCCAGCAAACATCTATCTCGTTTCCCTTGAAGGGTCCCGGAGACAGCTGTCTTGAACTCTTACCGTCTGCCTTCCTTCACAAGGTAGTGACTGGAACAGTAAGCACTGAAGGACCTCACATATCCACATTCATTGTTAGATTAAGGAGAAACCTACCCAGAATGGATTCGAAACTGCTGCAAGTCTTTCAGCTGGGCAGGAACAAAGCCAGCATTGCCCTTCCCCTTGGTTTCTGAATTCCCTAGAAGTCCCAAGTCTGTCAGTCAAGAGAAGAAAATGGGCTGGAGTATCAACAGCCGCTGTACTCCGAGGAGGCAACGGGACATCATAGAGCAAGCTAAGAGCCACTCCAGGGGGAGGAACGAGGTGCTAAAGTGCCCATAGAGGTCATTTGGTGCAGGCTGATGAACGTATCCCGGTCTTGCTGGCATTGCTATCAACTCTTCTAGAATAAAGCCAACACGCATTTGTAGATGGCATCACCTACTTCTTTGCTATCTATAGGGGTCCTTGCCTGTCCATTTTCTACCTGGGAGGCAGGGGCAATGCTGCTGTTTTAGCAACCACTCACTTCATAGTCTGCAGTGAGGAGATAGTCTTCTGTGATGTGGGGGCTGAGCAAGGTGTAGCCCACCAGGTAGATGAGACCAAGACTCAGGCGCTTGAGAGCAGGTACGATGCTGGAAAGGAATGAGCTGGGTCACAGAGGGCAGAGTCCAGCCCTTCACCCTCTGACCCTCAGTTACTCAGAGCAGTGTTTCAGGGTGTGGCCATCGCCTGCAATGGCACGAGGTGCTCCGCTGCCCAAAGTTGGTGCTGTTTCTGGGAAAGATCTCTCCCCTAAGTGGTTGGTTATGAGGAATGGTGCCCACAAACCTGTGAGTTACATTACAGGAGGGTGAGGGCAGATGGGAGCTGTGTGGGTGAGTCTTATGATGTATAACCCCTTGGGGTGCTACTGACCTCAGGCTTTCTCCAGGGTTCTCAATCTACATTTGGAATGATAATCCCATGTAGATAATAACCACCACCAGCAAATTCCAATCTGCTCCTTCCTGTCTTGGTGAAACTGATGCTGAAACTCATGTTGGACAAGGCCTCAGTGAAGGAATTCTGCTAACTTTAAAATTTCTTCTGATACATATTTATGTATACTTTTATGCATTTAACAATTTGGTTTTTTTTTTGTTTTTTGTTTGTTTTTCCCTTAAAGGAGAAAGGTTTTAAAGGCAAGGATATGACTGGTTCAGGCAAAATCCTGTGGTACAAAAATGAATGTTTATGTTTGTGCTACAAGTTCAGCATGGATGGCTCAAAGTAATCTGAATTACTAGGACAGTGAGCAGGTTCAGTCCAGGGCCTGTGAGACATAGGTCTGTGTGCTAGGGCCAGGCTAGAGAATGCAGCTGGGGCTGGCCTTTAGGAAAGTCACTTTAGAAGTGACTGTGTTGGGTGAGACACCTACATAGAAGTCTTGACCAGGAGGGGCAGTTACCTGTTTGGCATCTTCCCTGGTATGTCAGTCAGCTGCCCCTGCACCAGCTTCATGTAGTGGTTCATTGAGAACTGGGGCCCTACCAAGAAGGCCCCATAGAAGTAGGAGAAACCAGCAACTTCCAGCAGGGAAGGGACACCCCGTATGGCATATTTCTGTTGCTCAGAGGACAAGGAATTCTATGCCGAGAAGAGAATGCATGGTTCAGGATAGCCTTGAATCTCCCACAAAGAGCCAGTCTGAGTGTCCCCCACCCCTGTGCCACACTGTCGGGGGTTCTTCAACTTGACTTTTCTTTGGGGGATGGAAAAAATTGCGTCATGTGTAAATGAACATGTGTGGGTAGCTTAGCAACTGTTAGCTGTTGCTGCTTTGACAAATGCCTTGCTGGCACTGATCTCTGGACTTTGTGCAAAAGCTGGATCCTGAGCAAGATAGATTTGTTGATCCTTGCTCAGTGCTATCTGAAACAGATATCACACAGGCTGGGGAATGAGGGTCCAGTCTTTAGGTAACAATAGCCTTCTTCCTTCCCTCTGGTTAAATCTTTAACCTCTCTGCAGAGGAACTGGTACTTACCTGATTTTTCCCTCCGTCAAAGTAGTCAACAGCCAAACCTGAGCAGAGAGAGAAGGGGTGGGTAGAGTAGAGGGAGAGGACAGTGAGGATGTGGCCTGTGGACTGAGTGCAGCCAGAAGTGTAACATGGAAAATACCAGTAAGTTTTTGGTCTGATGGGGGCGGGGCCCAGTTGGAAGGAGGAAGGCAGTGCTCCACCACTCACCAATCAGCTTCAAAGTCAAGACACAGTGTGGCATTGTCCACTTGATGTCATAGTTGCCAGTGGCTGTGTAATAATATCCAGCAAGAAGGTAGGCCTAGGAGAGGGCCAAGTGTTTATTCCATCATCACTACTATGTCTTCCTCTGTTTTCTCCTTGCTCTGAAATCCCTTGTATTCTTTCATTTTTTCCTTTTTCCTGGTCCCATCATTAAAAGCTTTAAGAAGTTCCTATAAATGGAGACACTGAGCCTATAAAGGGAAGAAATCTGCTCAAGGATTCTTAGCAAAGTAAGAGCTGAACTGAGACGAGGTCTGCGATGCTGAGCTGCGTTAGCTCCATCTAAATCGGTTTTCTTCCTTGCCATTAGAGTAACCTCTCCCATGGACTGCTAGACTAATCCTGAGGAAAATCAATGATCTTAGTTGCAAAGCTAAGCAAGGGATTAGCTGCCACACCTTCCTTGAGGCACGGAAAGAGTTACCACTACAATTTGCATGCGAGGGGCTGGAGCGGTGGCTCAGCGGTTTTGACACTTGCCTGGCAAGCACGAGGACCTGAGGACCCTTTGAGGACCCGGGTGCAAAGCCCAGCACCACGTACACAACTAAGTGTTGGAGCAATTAAGGCCATGTGAAAAATTCAATAAAGTTCTCTCTTTCTCTGTCTCTCTCACTGTCCCTCTCCCTTTAGGGAAAAAAAAAAAAAAAAAAAGCAATTTGCATGTGAAACACCCAGGACCTGTGATAAGACACCTACCAAAAGTCAAAAGTCAGACTGCTAAGTGTTGGGAGGAGGGGTTGGAAATAAAGTCTCCTAGTCCACTGCTTTTTCTACCCCATAGCCCCCTGTCTCTACTGCCTCAGCTGAGACCTGAGATGCTAAGAGAAAGACGGTTACCATCTGCAAGCAAAAGGTAGCGAGGACGGCAGTCATGGTGCGGCCCATCAGTCGGAGGATGAGAAACTGAAGTATAACACATAGCAAGGAGTGGTAAAACTGGTATCCTGGAAGCAGAGAAGAGAGCAGAATTTTAGCTTGGTCTTTTACATTCACTCTTCCTGGGACTTACAACCATAAAAAGGACATATAAAGAAAAAACTATGGTATTAGGATTTTTTTGCCCCGATGTCTTTTTTTTTTTTTTTTTAAAGAGAGCGAGGGACAGTGGGGGGTGGTGATCAGTTTTTCATGTGGTTTTCATTGCTTCATTGTGTACATGATGCTGGGGTTTGAACCTGTGTCCTTGCGCATGCCAGGCAAGTGCGGTAACCACTGAGCCACCACTCCAGCCCAGATTTCTTTTTCTTTTTCTTTTTTTCAAAAGAATAATCTCTGGGGCTGGAGAGGTGGCCCTGTGGTTACGGTGCTTGCCTGGCATGTGCAAGTACACAGGTTCAAACCCCAGCACCCATGTACAAAACTAAATGTTGGAGCAATGAAAGCCATGTGAAAAACTCAATAAAAATTGATTCTCTCTCTCTCTCTCTCTCACTCACTGTCTTTCTCTCTTAAAAAAAAGAAAAGAATAATCTCTGGTTTTAGAGGAAGAGACACAAATTAATGGTATAAACATGGGATTATCAGGGTGTTTCTGTATGTCTGAATTGAGGGATCATCCTGAGTGGTGACTGCTTGAATGTGTCATTAGTTACAATCATACCACAGAAACTGATCCTTCTCTGTTGATGGGGGTCTGGCAAGGGTAGCTACCCTCAATATGCTTTTATTTATTATTTAAATTACTACTTTTTTATCTTTTACATTATTTATTATTTAAATTATTTAAATAGTCATTTTTGCAGTGCTGGAGAATGAACCCAGGACCTTATGCATGCTAGGCAAGTGCTCTACTAAGTTACTACCAGCCCTAAATTTATTTTTGCTATCCCAGGGATTGAACCCAGGGGTGTGCTAACACTAAGCTACATCCCCACCCCTTTTAATATTTTATTTTTAGATGGGAGTCTCACTAAGTTGTTTACAGTCTTGCTGGATTGCTAAAGCTGGCTGTGAACTTGTGATCACCCTGCTGCAGCGTCCAGAGTTGCTGGAATTACAGGTGTGTGCCACCACACCTGGCTCTGAACTTATTATTTTAGGTAATTCAGAAAAATGTAAAAATTTCACATACTTCTGGGGTACCATGTGATATTTTGATAGATGTATAATTTCTAATTGTTCGATATGTTGTTTTTCAAAAAAAAAGAGGAGTGCTGGAGTGGTGCCTTGGTGATTATGGTGCTTGCCCGTCACGCGCAAGTACATGAGTTCAAACCCCAGCACCCACGTACACAACTAAGTGTCGGAGCAACGAAAGCCATGTGAAAAACAGTAAAAGTTGATTGTGTCTCTCTCCCTCTCTCATTGTCCTCTCTTTAAAAAGAGAGAGAGAGCGAGAGAAAGAGCGTGATAGAGAGAGAGAGAGAAAGAGAGAATCAATTTTATTTAGTTTTTCATCTGGTTTTTGGCGTTCCAACATTAAGTTGTGTATGTGGTGTTGGGGTTCAAACTCGCATCCTCACGCATGCCAAGCAAGCACTGCAACCGCTGAGGCACTGCTTAAGCCCCTTACAAAATATTTTTATCCGACAGAAGAATGTACATCAAAGGGAAGGGGGAAAGTTAAGCTGAGCTCCTGTCCAACCCCTCTCTTTACAAGCTGACAAGCCATCACATTCTCGCAAGGAAATTTTGTTCAAGTCTATTCCTTCCCAGGATCCTTCTAATCACCGTGTCACTGCTAACTCAGTTCACTTACCAAAGTTAAAATAAGCAATTGAGAGGCCTGTAAAGGCGTGGAAGAGATGAATGAGGTAGCTGTCCTTGTAGAAAAGGTAATGTCGGTAAAACAAAGCCAAGGGGTACCCTAGATGGGGAGAAAGATAAGAAAGGTTACTTGTGCTTAAAGCTCAGCCTAGGACAGAGAAAAGGAAAACAAAAACACCCCCACATGTATTATATGAATGTCGACAGAGAGGAGAGGATGATCAGTTGTTCTGTAAATACAAATTTAGAACTAAATGTACTGATTTTTTTTTTTATTGAGGTACTACAAAGTTGGATGCTAGGACTAGGTTTCATTTATAGCCTATTAGCTATTCTTAGGATTTTTCTCTTCATTGTTTTTTTTTTTTTTTTTTTGGTGCTAAAAATCAAACCCAGAGCCTTGCACATGACAAGCGACAAGCAAGTGCTCTACCACTGAGCTATTTCCAGTTTTTTTTTTTTTTTATTATATATATTTACAGAGAGGGACAGTGAGAGAGAGGAGAGAATCAGTTTTACAGGCACTTTTTGTTGCTCCAACTCTTTGTTGTATACATGGTGCTGGGGTTCGAACCCACGTCCTCATGTATGCCAGGCAAGCGTTGTAACCGCGGAGCCACTGCTCCAGTCCATTCCCAATCTTTTTTACTTTTATTTATTTACTTTATAAGTCTTGTATTATTCTTTTTTAACAAATGGCTTCAGGAATAAGGGACCAAGGGAAGGGGAGTAGGGGAAGCAAGGCTCCAGGCCCACGAGTCCTCCCCACCCACCCCTTTCCCCCTTATATCATCTATATGCAAGCCCTGTGGGTAGGGAGAAGGGCAAGCGGAACCCTCTCAGTGGGTGGAGGCAATTCAGGATCCTTGTCACTCCAGAACCCAGGCTCTTCTGCCCTTCTGGAAGGCCCTTGTCCAGAAGGTGGCCCTGTCTGCTTCCAAGGCTTCAGCATCCAGCGCAGGGCATCTGGTGGGGAGGCCTGCTGGGTGTGGAATACTCCACTATAGGTGTGTGTGTGGGGGCGCCTTGAGAATTCTCAAATGGGAATTGAGACCAGAGAAGGACCTTCCAGGTCAGGGGAGTACAAGATGGCTCAGGTTCCCCAAGGCTGCTGCTCAGCTTCTGATACTCCTGGAAGAGCTTTAGTGTACAGCTCTGCTGGCCCCAACCTAGGTCGGGGGAATGGGTCTGGCAGGTGAAGGCAGCACCTGAGCAGCAGGAACAGGTGGAGCCCACACAGCCAGGCTGGGAGCCAGAATTCACCACAGGCAGCTGTTAATCTAGCATGGGTCGAAGCATCTGGTGTGCAGGGCCTGTAAGGGAAGGAAGCCACTGGGCCACCAGGCAGCAGGTCCTGCCACACCCAAAGCAAAGGTGGTCAGGCACAGGGCTGGTGCAGAAAGCTGGCGAGTAGAAGGGGTGGAGGGTAAAGAACACCTCTACCAGCAACTCTGCAGTTCTGGCACTTGTAGTAGTGAAAATGCAGAAACTGGCCCTTGAGTGCTACCGCAAAGAACAGGGATGGTGAGTATAGGGGCTGTGACCTTTTAAGGGTGTCCCAAGATAGCACCCTCCACCGCTGGGATGCAACTGAGTCCATGGTTCCCCCAGAGACCTGGGAGCTGGGAGGCCCAGGGCTGCCATACAAGACCTCAGGATGCTGGCCTGAGGAACACACTCTTAGATTGTGGGTCAGCTGAGGTGAAGCACTAGGGTGCAGCTCCCAGACTTGGGATATTGGAATGGCCTCAGTGACTGATTCCATTAGCTCCTGTTTTTATTCTTGGGGTATCAGATTGAATCCAGAGGTGCTTACCCATTCAGACACATCCCCAGCTCATTTTTATTTTTTATTTTGAGACAGGGGCTTGCTAAATTACTGAGGCTGGCTTTGAATTTGCAATCCTCCTGCCTCAGCCTCCTGAACAGCTGGGATTACAGGGGTACACCACCAGCAGCTCCTCCGTTTTTAAACTGTTTCCAACACTAGGCGCACGCCTGAGTCCTTTTCACTGGAGCCAAACTGGGCTGCAGAGCCAGGTCAATGGGATGGCTGGAGCAAGCCAGGCTCTGGGCCTCAGTCTTACACCATGACTGTTCTGAGCCTTTGGAGCCAGGGGGCAGAGGCTGCTCTTGAGGTAGCTCTTTTCTGTCCCCATCGTGGGGGGCAAGTGGCTGTTTCCTAGAAGGTTCAGAGGGTTCAGGGCCAGGAACAGTATACAGGGGTGAAGGGCCTCCAGGTCATTTGGGAGTCCCTATGTTGCTCCCTTGAGTCCTCCATCAGGGCAACTTTGCTGGATGTAGGGAACTGATGGCACCTCAGAATCCCACGCAGGTGCACCCTACTGTAAGACTGACTCGTCTCTGTGCCAGCCATATCTTCAAATGGACTCAGGGGCTCCATCCAGGGCTCCATGGAGCCAGGTGGGTACCTCTTTCAGCTGGTGGCAGTATGTAAACGATCCTAGATGGATTCTCCCTGAGGGCGTGGGACGGCTTTGAGAAGCTGGCAGAGATTCCTCCTGCAGCACCTCCAGTTTTCTGGGAGGTTGCTCCTGCCATTTTGGAGTGAAGTGATTAACCCCAGCAGAGCCTCAATCCCCATTTTTTTTTTTTTTTTGTACCAGGAATTGAACTAGGGGCACTTAACCACTGAGCCGTATCCCCAGCCCTTTTTATTTTTTTATTTTGAGACAGGGTCTCACCAAGTTGCTTAGGGCCTTGCTTAGTTGATGAGGCTGGCCTTGAACCTGCCCCAGCCTCCCCAGTTGCTGGGATTACAGGTGTGTGCCACTGTACCCAGCAATTCCATCTAAATTTTATTTTGAGACAGGGTCTCACAAAGTTGCCCAAGATAGCCTTAAACTTGCAATCCTTCTGATTCAACCTCCCAAGTAGCTGAGATTACAGGCATGTGCCACTGTGCCTGGATTTTTATTGAATTTTTTTTTTTTTAAAGAGAGAAGGACAGTGAGAGAGAGAGAGAGACAGAGACAGAGAGAATCAATTTTTATTGAGTTTTTCGCATGGCTTTAGTTGCTCTGACACTTAGTTGTGCACGTAGGTTGCTGGGGTTTGAACCTGTGTACTTGTGCATGCCAGGCAAGCACCGTAACCACCGAGCCACCGCTCCAGCCCCCTTTATTGAATTTTTTAAAAATTTAAGGGCTGTGGGTGGGAGCAGTGGCCTAAAGTCAGAGTGCTTGTCTGGCATGCATGAGGACCTGGGTTTGAACCCCGGCACCATATACACAACTAAGTGTTGGAAAAACAAAAACCAGATGAAAAAATAGGTTTCTTCTCTCTCAAAAAAAAAAAACAAAACAAAAAACAAAC
>PVKS010009771.1:0-62697 GCA_004027875.1 Aplodontia rufa
AGTTGTTATTTTTTTAACAGTTGAAAGATATTGTTCCATGCTCTTCTGGCCTTCATTTTTTGATCTGAAAAGTCTATAGTGATCCAAATTGGTTTGCCTCTGAATGAGATTTGGGGCTTTTCTCTAGCAGCTTTTAGAATTCTCTCCTTAGTTTCTCTGTTATTCATTTTGTATATGATATGTCTTGGCGAGTTTCTAAATTGATTAGGTCTATTTGGAGTTCTATATGCATCTTGGATGTGATATTCTGGATTGGTAGTGAAATGAGGGAAGTTCTCACTTATGATTTAGCTTAAAAGGTTTTTTAAGCCTCTTGTTTGCTGTTCAGAATATTCCTCCAGGCCAATGATTCTCAGATTATTATGCCTCATCTTATCAAATATTATTTGGAAGTTCTGATTATGTAATGCAAGTTTCTTCTCTTGTTTATCTTCTTTGAGTTCAACTATGTTTAGCTGATCTTCATTTTCTGATGTTCGTTCTTCAAGGGCTGACGTTCTGTTTTCAGTAAAGTATACTCTGTTGTTGATATCATCAGTGAAGATTTGATTTGGTTACCCATGATTTTCAATCCTGATAGCTCTGCTACATCTCTTTTCAGAATGTCTATTTCTTTGTATAGCTGATCTTTCATCTCATGGAATTGCTCCCTTATTTCCCTGTAAAAGTTGTCTCATCTCTTGAAATTGTTCTCTGATCTCTTTCCTTATTTCATCTCTCAAGTCTTTGATTGAATTACTAATCATAATGTTGATACAATATCTTTGGAGTCCTTGGGTGGAGAGCTGTGGGGTTGAGGAGGAGAGTTATTTCCCCTTCTCTTCATTTTCAGAATCAGAGAGTGTGTCTTTTAGTTCAACCTTGTTACTTTTGCCAGAGTAATTGGAGCTTCTTATGACTTTGATTCGTTGTGATGGGGAGCTATTTGGTCAAAACAGACCTAAAGATGCCAGACTGGTCTGCGAGATCTTGAGAGACTATAGGTCAGATATTAGTCTGTTTCAACTAAAACAGATGTGCTGGTGACTAGCACCAATAGTAGCAGTTTTCTTTGAGAGTGCTCTCACAATATATTATGATAGCAAGCAAGTGATCATTTTGAAGAGTGTCTGTTTCTTCAGATAGCAGGATTGTGGGAATCCATGTGCAGTCCTGCAATGTGACGTGATTCTCAGGAGCGTTTGGAGTCACTGCTGGTGGAGTGGTCGCCATCTTGAATCTCCAGTGGCGCTATATTTAAAGCACCTTGACTTCTCCACTGAAGTGAGTGTGAGGTGCTATAATCCTCCCCCACACCACTCGCCAGCCAGCCACATGGCAGCGGCAGGTGAACAAAGATCACAGTATCCCTATATCTAAAGCACAGTTTGTGGGGATGATTTCGCTGGCTGCTTGACTCCTCCCCCACTCCCATGGGGGCAGCTGCTCACCTGGATGGAAAAAAAACAAAAACAAAACTCGTTTCTCCCCAGTCTTTACTTTTTAAATCCACTGAGCAAGTTAGGACTGGGGTTTCAAGATGCTACTCCCCCAAACATACCTCAAAAAACTGGAAATGAACTGGGGATTTTCCTTCCATTCTCGGAGCCCCTGGGGAAGCCATCTGTCTTCAAGTCGCCATCTTGATTCCTCCGCTGTCTACTTTTGATTTGCGTCTGTATATGAAGCTAACCCAGCTCTGAACCACAATTTGGCTTTTCTTTCTTGGTCAGCAAGTTGTAATAGATCCTGCACATGGCTAGCTGTTAGTTGAAGGAGAATTACTGGTGTAACAGCAATGACAAGGAGAAGTGGGCTACAAACTTGTGTGGTTTATAATCTCTGGTTCTGCTTGTTCCATATCCCAGAGTTACCATTTACATCTCAGGATAGACTTTTGTTGGCCTACTTATTCATATGACTTTACAGGTCTGAAAATATCCAACTCTTTTTTTTTTTTTTAAGAAAGAAAGGGACAGTGAGAGAAAGAGAAGATCAGTTTTATTTAGTTTTTCATGTGACTTTCATTGCTCTGACACTTTGTTGTGTGTGAGGTGCTGGGATTCAAACCCTCATCCTAACACATGCCAGGCAAGTGTCGTAACCACTAAGACACCGCTCCTGAAAATATCCAACTCATCATGGGCAGGTATGACCACATGATCACTTAATGCTCTATGAACAGACTATCTGTGCACCATACTATTTTTTTTAAGGTAGTAATTTCAGCTACACATGACACAGCGTTGCTCCATGTGCTCAATAGTTTGTTTGCATTGTGATTTTCCCGTTATGGTTTCCATAAATTCCACATAATATCTTTCCACCACTAAAGCCTCTTAGAGCTAGCATTTATCAGTTCATTTTGCTTAAGTAGCTGAGTTGCTTATCTTGCAGCTCCTGCTTTGATTGAGATCCTTTCTGCTCTGAGTTCATACAAAACTTTTTAATGGTCTCATTCTTTCACAAACTACACTCCAATCTTAACCAAATGGATCTATCTTGGATAAGGGTTTAACCATCTCTGGAGCTAGACACTTTAACTATCTTGTCTTGGTCATGGTGCTTATCTTTCTTTTCCTATGAAATAATTAGTGATTCTTGTGAGCTTCCAAAGAAGGTCTCAGACTTTCAAGTTTAACTGTCAGTGGGTGACCAATGGCTCTGAGATTTACTTTATCTTTTCTTTGAACAGCATTTAATTACCAACCAATTGCATGGTCCTTATAGTTAGTATTTGTCTCTTATTTTACAGATGCTTGCCATAGTGCACCAACTGATGTACTTCCTTTCACTTTCATATCATCCCAGTTACTGCAACTGAATTGTTACTAGTGCCAGACACTACAATGCTCAACTGTTAATCAGTGGAGGTCCTCACTGCCAGTGGGTAACAAGGGACCCAGTTCTAAACACACATTTTTGTGCCTTTTTTCTTGGACCTCACGCTCACCCTTCCCTGAGAATCATCCCCAAAGTTGCAGTTTCAGCAAACTCTCTCGCCTTCTGCCCAAGATTGGCATATCCTTCCTCTCCCATTTGCATATTTCCATATTTCAGATTACAACTTCACAAGTTTCTTTATGAATATATTAACCATAGAAAACTGCCACATAACTAGCCAAATTCCCAGGAAAATTTTTAAAGCATTAGAATAAAAACATCAGTTAGTTAATTAAAAGAACAAATTATGTCAGTGCAAATTGGCAAGTGAATACTTTCCCATAAACAAAATACCAAAAATATTTGCCTGAATTTGACTGCCAAATGTATGGTAATTGGAGGCATAAATGAAGGCTTCCATCACAAAGATTTCTGTAAACTATTAAAATTCATAGAATTCTCCTGTGATTATATCCATTAGGCCTTATATTATAGCCTGTCCACAGACAGCGGATGTGGTCAGTGTTGTGTTCTATTGATAGTTTAGAAGCTAGTATTTCTTGAGAAAACACCTGAATATTTGGGAATGTGTCTTGAGAACTCAGTTGCATAGTAGAGAAATTAATATACCTGCTTACTCATTTGCAAAGAGTAATATAAATTTTAATCATAATAATACCCATAAATTATCTGCAGTCTTTTATGATATATGGAATGTAGTACAAGTGAGAATTTTATTTTTTTTGGCTTTTTCTACAAGTCTAAGCTAATAGTGTTTAAAAGTGTTTCAATAATAATAGTAGAAAACTGTGTTATTGCCAGGGCTTACTGGTTCTTTTACTGAACTAATCTCATTTCTTTATTTAAAAATTCACCTCTTAATTTAGTTCAAGGTTAAAACACACTGTGAAGTTAGGAAATGAAACCCTGAAACTGCAGAAAAATTTTGATAATTTATTAACAATTCAAAAGAGGTTGCTCAATCAAAAGTTGAAAAATGTGTATTATAGATATTTTCTTCAAGGCTGAGGTTGGTGCATTTAGAGGTGATCCAGAATGAATACTGAAAATATTGAAAAAATGATTAACCAGAATAGAGCATAATGTAAATATTGATGTCAAAATAGACATTTAATGTAGGCATAGTTTGCCTGGGGTAATTCTCAGCTCTTTTTATGTACACATTTGTTTCATTAGTGACTTCTCTTAAAGTGTACTATAACCCTTCAGTAAATATACTGTCATACAGAAACACACTTGAGGGCAAAAGTAATAAAGGTAAATGCCCTAAATCAACTTAATTTTTTCCTTTACTTCTCCAAGGGTCATTCAGTCTATATTACACAAAACTGAAATGTAATAACAGAATAAGAACCATCATAATTCTGCTAAATGTTGATGGTTTCAGAATTCCTTCTTCAACTCCCTGCTGTCTCTTATAATTTTCCTAAGAGATGTAATCCACACCCTTGGCTCAATGTATTTCCTCCTATATGTTCATGACCCATTACTACTTATATTCACATTCTTATCTGCTTTCTCATCTCATCTATTTAGTTATATAGCAGGTGCTTTTATTTCTTAATGCATGCAATTGGATTAATTTATTCATCACAAAAGTGTCTTCTTATGTATTTTCTTCCTTCCCTCTTTACTTCCTCTCCTCCTTTCCTTTTTTTTAAAGAGAGAAGGACAGTGAGAGAGAGAGAGAATCAATTTTTATTAAGGTTTTCACATGGCCTTCATTGCTCAGACACTTAGTTCTGTACATGGTGCTGGGGTTTGAACCCGTGTACTTGTGCATGCCAGGCAAGCGCCGTAACTGCTGAGCCACCACTCCAGCCCCTCCTTTTTTTTTTTTTTTTTAAAGAGAGATGGACAGTGAGAGAGAGAAATATAGAATCAATTTTATTTAGTTTTTCATGTGGCTTTTTGTGCTCTGAGACTTCGTTATGTACGTGGTGCTGGGGTTTGAACTAGCATACTCTCGCGTGCCAGGCAAGTGTCTTAACTGCTGGGCCAATGCTCCAGCCCTTCCTCCTTTCCTTTTTATCATTTCTTCCTTTCTTTCCTCTTTTTTCTTTCTTGTTTTCTTTTTTCTTCTTTCTCAATCAGAATCCTTTGAAATTATCCTTAACTTTTCTATTCTCTCATCCACATAAATCTCATCTCCTTAATATTCTCTGAAATTCATACACTCCACCTCAGCTTTCAGAGCACTGGTAGATTCTTTTTCTTACTAATGTAACTATGCACAGAAATTCACCAATGAAAAGATAAAGGAATGGATGTGATAGAACCAAGAGAGAGAAGTATCATTTGAGAATTTGATAAAGAGGGAGTCAACTGTGGGCAAAAGAAACAGAAAAGATGGGACATGGTGATATAACTATTTAGTCATATTATCAAGTGGCATCATAAGAAAAGATTTCTTTGTAAACTAGTGAAGAGTATTACGATACCACAATCTTCATGGAAATGCAGGATATTACATGGGAGTGTGGCAAGTAAAGGTAATTTCTCTTTCTTAGTATTAACTCTTCAGGGGGTAATGGTGGGAAAATTCAAGAATTTGGAGATGGAATAGGAAAATATAGCAGCAAAGGGTATTTTCTGTAGCATATTGTGAAAAGTGATGTATTATGTCACACATGAAAGACAAAGATGTTGAGGGACATGGATGTATCAGTCAGGGTTGCAGTCATGACTATAACTTCAAGGACAAATAAATCTTTAAATACATAAATTAGGTAGTTAACTTAGAGAAGATCATTCTTATTATTTTTTGTGTAACAATGACTCATTTAAATTCTGTCAAAATACCTGTGAACAAAGTCAGGCCACAGCATTTATGAGGTTTGCCTTATTGTGGTGAAGCCTGACAATAAACTAGTATTCTCCCCTTAGAATTTAATTTTATGCAGTGATTAAGTGCTATGAAATAAAAAAAAAAAAGAGTTGGTAGAGAGTGACAGAGAGAGTGGTTATTGTATATTGGGCAGTAAAAGGAAGAGCTGGTGACAAAGTGAATTTGGGCAGAGATTTGAACCAAAGTGAGGAATCAGCCTATGGAACAGTCCAGGGGAAAATAGATTTTACTAGAGTGAGCAGTAAAATCAAAGGGTGCTTTAAGACTAGTTCCATTGTCAGGTCAGGATGCTTTCTGAGAGAGTGGGAAAAAAGTAGAAGTTGCAAAATACCCAATGTTCCCTGCTTGTCTGAGAAAAAGAAATATATAATGCAGGAGATAATTACAATCCACTGAGTAACTGCTGTTGCTTTTTTTCATTACTATTTCAGGATTCATATAATTCTGTTATTGCTTGTATGAAGACATACCAAAAACACACATGGCTTAAGAGATATCTCTGAAAGTCTCCCCTAGGCCTTCCACTGTGCTCCGAGTACTCACTGAATGTTCCTTTTCAACAAATGTCCTTGTAGCATAGTGCAATACTCTAATGACTTGTATATGTGTCTTCTTTACATTCTCCCTCTACCACAGTACCAATACTACAAAGACTGTGAGCTCTGCTTCTTCTCTCTCTCTCTTTTTTTGTATTGAAGATTGAACCCAGGGGTTCTTTACCACTTAATTCCGTTTGCAGCCTTTTCATTTCTTATTCTGAGACCGGGTCTTTCTAAGATGCTGAGGGTCTTGCTTGGTTGCCCATGCTGGCCTTGAACTTTCAATCTTACTGCCTCAGTCTCCCAAGTGTGTGCCACTACAGGTATGTACCATCATACCTAACTAAGATTCTGGCCTCTTTGAAAGTAAAACATATCCACTACAAATCATTAATATTTTCTTCAATTTTAGTATAGAAATACACATAATGTACTCAGAATATGTTTGACAAAAATGGTAATTTTTAAATTTTTTTCATACCATACTCTAATTGTCGGGGATATCATAAAATATTATTTGAGCTCATTACTACTTTGAAATTATGGTAGTTACTAGACTTACCTACAGTTATTTAAGGCATTAAACTAAATAGTTTTCCCACTCTCAGAAATTCAATTTTTATATTTTGATATGTGCATTTCAAAATAATTTTTTTGTTATCCTATGTATTGTTACTTTATGTGTTGAGAAATATTATTCTGAGATGGGGTCCATGTTTCATCATACTGCAAAAGGACTCTATGGCACAAAAGCCTAAATATTTGTGTCTTAAACCCAATTGGTTTCCATGAAAAATAGTTTGGTTAAATCAGAGATAATCTCTTCCTTTCTCTCACAGCACTCTGGGTGATTTCATCAGTTTTCCTGGCATGGTGTTAATTGTCACTGCTTTTTGATGACTCTATTTCCAGTCATTTTCCTTCAGTGGGGATTTAAGTATTTTGTTATTTACTTCACAATTTAATGTGATGTCTTAGAGCCATTTCCAAAGCTGAATTTCTTATCCTCCAAATCTGTTCCTACCAAGTCTTACCCATACAGCAATATGTAGCCCATTGTTCAAATCTGAGATCCATTTCTCCCTTTCTGTTATACTATCATCAAATCCATGAGAAGGACTGGTCAGTTGTACAGTTCTACTCTGAACTTGAATGTGTCCACTTTTTTTGACTTCCAGTGTTCTCATCCTAATCCAGGTCACCATTAAACTTTTTGCCCAGAATATTTCCATAACTTCCATATGAGTGTCCCTGTTTCTACTCGTGTCCTTTCAACCTGTTCTTCTCGTACTAGGCACAGCAATCTGTTAGAACACAAATGGTTTCACATGGGTTCCTTCTTAAAACACTTCAGTGACTTTCATTGCATTTAGATAAACATCTGAATCTTTTTTGTGCTTGTGAATAATTCACCCTCTAATCATCCTCATTTGTAGCAACTGCTCTTTTTTCATTCATACTGAATTTCTTTTGATTATTCTATCTCACAGTACTAGATATAATCCATTTGCCCCAGTTCTTCTCTCGCCTTTTTCCAATTTGCTCTCTGCCCTTAGAGGCCTTTATGGAGTACCACAGTGTTACTTTCTTTGCCCTCTGGTCCCCTGGGTTGACTGACAGGGGTGCCTTAGGAGACCTGCGGAAGAAAGGTGCTGTTTTTTTTTTTTTGTTGTTGTTGTTGTTTTCCCCTGGCTTCCTTCTTGTGTTCATCTCTTGCTGACTCATGATCTAATCCACAAGTCCATCTTCTTCTGAGTTCTGGCAGTCACCACCCAATCTCTTCTTTTTGGCTGAGGGGTGGTAACAACTCCACTATTAACTAGGCGCAGAACGCTGTGTTCCCTGCTCATAACTCTTCAAATATCACCTTCACTTAATCTCCTGAAATTACCCTGATGTGAGTATGCCACTTGTTCTTGCTGAGAACAGGGCTCTCTGAACTTTCTTTAGTTTCAAGGCATTTTCACATCTTCTTCCTTTATCTTAAATATGCTTTCTCACATTCTTTACATGGTTGTCATCTATTTTTCTTTACATTAGTTGAAATCTTTTCTTCTGAGGTGTTTTTAAATAACCCAGATGCAGTGGGATCCCTGTTACAGTCTTGATGGCAATACAGTTTTCCCATTAGAGAATTTGTTTCTTTCATTTGTTTGTGTGTCTCTCCCAGGGGACACCTACATTCCTGTGGTCAGGGAGTTTTTCTTTCTTGGGTACTGTTGTATGTACCCTAGTGACTGGCATAGGACTTAGCACCTAAAAATAGTAGTAATATCTAAAGCACAGGGAATGTTTGCTGTATGCTAAGAATTATATTAAATGTTTTATGTGGGGCTGGAGTGGTGGCTCAGTGATTTCAGCGCTTGCCTGGCAAGGACAAGGACCCAGGTTCAAACCCCAGCACCACGTACACAACTAAGCGTTGGAGCAACTAAGGCCAAGTGAAAAACTAAATAAAGTTGTTTCTCTCTTTCTCTGTCTCTCTCACTGTCTCTCTCTCTTTAAAAAAATGTTTTATGTATGTTCACTCATTTAATTTTCATAATAACTTTATGTTATATATTTAAATGTGTGTTTATTATTATTTTTACTGTTTTAATTATGATGATTCTGAGAGGCAGAGAAGTTAAGTACTTTTTCCTTATGAATAACTTAAGTGGGAGCCTAGTACACAAAGACAAGTTGTATTTGGCTGAATAACATATGTTAGACTGAATTTTATTAGGATTATCTAAAAAAATACATACTTGAACATTAAATGTGGAAACAAACCTCATAAATAGCTCACAGGAATCTTTGAATGTTAACCAAATTTTTTTTATCAAAGGTGGGATTGACCTATTTAACATCTGAGTTTCATATTATGACACTGAGTTATTTAACAATGATCATTAACATATATTGGAATATATTTTCTCAAACTGTCACTCTAAATAACACTGACCAAAAACAAAATCTCTTAATCTAAACTTCTCCCTTATTCATAGCTTTCCTTTCATACAGGGATGAGCTTAAAGGAAACAAGAGAACTTTCCATTTTGGCCCATAGACACTGTTGGGAAAAATGTAAATCTAGATGAAAGAATCTGCCATTAAGTAGTTTTCATCAGTTTGCCTAGCATAATTGCACTTGTGTGGCTCTAATACTTAGCATTTTGTGTGATGTTTAAAGTGGCAGAGCTGATATATTTAATGAATTCTTAACACACAGCATTCTAAGTGTACAGATTTACCATAGCATGTTTACCTGTTATAGATTTATTTAATTTGTGAATAAATAGAATAATATTTACCCATTTCAGTTTCATAGGATCAATGATCAATGCATTGGTTTCCAATTAGAGAAAATGTGAAACTGCATATTCTACTGCAGTTTTTTTGTTTTGGTTCTTTATTAAATCAGTAAATATGTGAGCACATCTAAAATGCAGAGAAGTCTTTAAGTAAAAATAAAATCTGTAATCTGTTTCTTTCAAGAACTTTCTTTTTTTGTTCTGTAGCACCTACTAATATATCACAGAATAATTCCATGGAACATGTCTGGCAACAAGGTGCTATAGGCTTTCAAAGTCTGTATTTATTCACTAGCACAAGTAAAGTATTGTCTTATAAACAGGATATCAGAAGTTGACTGTAAAATAATTTATGAAAGTTTCTCAGTAATTTCCCTTACCATTGTAAGAAAAAAATTAATTATTTACCTATAATTTTATTATTATTGCTCATATATTCTTTTTTTTTAAGAGAGAGGGACAGTGAGAGAGACAGAGAAAGAGAGAAACGACTTTATTTAGTTTTTCACATGGCCTTAGTTGCTCCAACACTCAGTTGTGTACATGGTGCTGGGGTTTGAACCTCAGTTGTGTACATGGTGCTGGGGTTTGAACCTGGGTCCTCGTGTATGCCAGACAAGCGCCGAAACCACTGAGCCACTGCTCCAGCCCCTCATATATTCTTGTAGTGGCTATGAACTCTGGTTCTTATAAAGCTTAACAGTTTTCTTTAATAAATTTTGTATATGTAATGTAAGTATTCACCTATGTCAAAATGTAAAAAATAGATTGATTTTTAGTGGTAAGGAGATGACACTATATTCATATGTATTTTAAGTTACAAAATTTTACTTTGCATTGGTAACAAAGTAATCTCTAATGACAAAGTACCTTGGTTTTCTTCATTTATGATATGGAATCATTTTGAGAAAAAGGAAAGCAGAAAGAGAGAGCTAGCTACCACCATGAGCTATGGAACATTTAAATACCATGACAATCATTGAATTAAGAAATGAAGTGATTTTAAAATGTGAGAGTCAAACACAGCATCAGAAGGACTCTTTCTTCCCACATAATGATGCTAATTAACTATTAAAGTTTCCCCTTCTCATTAGTCAGCTATTTTTCTTTACACTTGGCTTCTATACTTGTAATTCATTATCTTAAACTCATTCTGTATTGCATAGATTATTTAAATAACTATTGTGATATCTTCACATTGTCTCTCTATCCGACTCTTCTCTAGTAAATACCTCTGGAAACTGTTTTAAGCAAGATTTCTAAAGGACTATCTTTCTTATTATTGATGGGCAGACAGAATTTTGTCCTTTGAGTGCTCTTTATTCCCATCTGCTTTGTTAGTTTTCAGTAGCTGCACCTGTGCCTAATGACTCTCACTTTCAGAAAGCATAAACTGGGAGATGATTATGCTTCTATTCATATGACAGTCTGTGTGAATTTTCCCACATGTGAAAAGCCTGCTTATATTAAGTGGATTTTGGTGATTAGCTGAATAGTATATTTTTTTAAATTTGATTAAAGGTAGATTTGGGGCATTTTGTTATTGGAAGAACAGCAAGAACAGCAGAAACATTCTAAGGAGAGACAAATGATTTGTTGAATTAATTTAAAGTTATTTTGCCTTAAAATGAAGCACATTCCATTCTTGGGCAAGAGAGTACATTCCCTCTGAGTTACCAAATCCTCCCTGGTGGGTGCAACTTTGCCACAATTTTATTAGAACGGTGATGACTTGATTTAAGTGGGTTTTAGGGGAGGGAAGTGCACATCGTTTCATATTTCTTACATGGAATTAATTTATTATCCTAGCAGAGGGGAAGTTGCTGAGAATTAACATTATGTAAAAATAATTATTATCTTTTTACTAAAAAGTATTTTAAAATAGATCTGTTTCAGGTATTCAGTAGATTATAAAATTGCCATGTGGGTATGATCCCTGGAGAAGCAAAATCTGTTGTCAATGTTCATTTCCATAAGTGAGTTTTCTACGCATGGTGTTCTAACTGCTCCAGAATTATTATTTTTTGTGTGGAACAACAACATTTAGTTGGAAGCAGAGTTTGGTGGTCTGGATTCTGTAGATGTGCTTAATCTAAATATTAGCATTGTCTCCATCTCAGACTCTGAATTCATCAATTGTTTGTCTGTTAATGCCATATCTTTGTGGATGCTGGTCAGCCCTTCCAGTATTCCTAAGGAATCAGCCCATGAAATTGCCACTATTAGTGACAGTGCATCATTTAGTAAGAATCTTGCAGGGGATAGGATGGAGTAGGAATTATGTATCACACACTCAATAATAAACTACTGAAAAGAATACTCTGCCCTGTTCTACCATGTCATGTCTGATAGTTTTTACCTTTTACTTTCCATGCAAAACCCATTTTTCTGGCTCCTATCATTTCTTTTAGATTTTCCCTGTAGCACCTTCAATCCTTTTCTCTTTCTTTGCTCTGTCCCATATCAGAGGTCCACTTTTATTTTCCTAATTTTCTTCAAAGCACTGTGTAAAACTGAGGGTTTTATCACCTATATGTGACCTGCTCCTTAAAAAATAAAATCTTAAAATTTATATGGAAGAATAAAAGTCCCAGGACAACAAAAGAAATCCTGAGCAATAAGAGCAAGGCTAGTGGCATCACAACACCACACCTCAAATTATACTACAGATCTATAGTCACAAAAACAGCATGGTACTAGTATTAAAACCTACACAAAGACTAATAGAGTAGAACAGAAGACATAGAGAAAAACCCACATAAATACTATCATCTGATCCTTGGGGAAAAAAAAGAAAGAAAACAAGAAGGAAAAAGAAAAACAAGCGTTTGAGAAAACATAGTCTCTAACAAATGGTACTGGGAAAAACTTGATAGCCATAGGTACAAGAATAAACCTAGATCCGTACTTTTCATTTTACACAAAAATCAACTCATTAGAGCAAATACCTAGAAACTAGACCAGGAATTAGTGAAACCAGTAGAAGAACACAGGGGAAACACTTCACTAGGTTGGTGCAGGCACTGACTTCCTTAACAAACCCCTAAAAAGCAAGAAATAAAACCAAGAATCAGGGGCTGAGAAGTGGCTCAGCAGAATCGTTCTTGCCTGGCATGTGTAAGGACCTAGTTTTGATCCCTTGTACCACATACGCAAGTAAGTGGAGGAGAAACAAAAACCTGATGCAAAAGTAAAAATTAACTTTTTTTTCTCTCTCTAAACAAAACAAAAGAAAAATCAGTAAGTGGGATACCATCAAATCAAAAAGTGTCTGCCCAGCAAAGAAAATGATAAAGAACATGAAATAGAAGCCTACAGAATGGGAGAAAACCTTTACCAACAGGGGATTACAGAATATAAAAGAACTCAAAAAAGTTTACAACCAAAACTTAACACCAAAAAAGCTAATAACTGAATGAACAAATAGGTAAAAGATCTGAAGAGGCATTTCTTAAAGAAGAAATGCAAATGGCCAACAAATATAAGAAAAAAAAGTTCAATATCTACCCTTAGTATTCAAGGAGATGCAAATCAAAACTATACTGAGATTTCATCTCATCCCAGTCAGAATGGCAATCTTTATGAATGTAAACAATGAAAATTGCTGATGAAGATGTGTATAAATGATACACTTTTATGTTGTTGGTGGGACTGCAAATGACTACAATAACTTTGCAAAGTAGTACAGAGATTCCTCAAAATACTAGAAATGGAACTGCCATATGACTAAGGTATCCCTCTCCTTGGAATTTATCCAATAAAATCAGTACTATAGTGATACAAACATACCGATATTTATATCAGCACAATTTATAATAGACAAGTTGTGGAATTAGCCTAGGTACCCACTGATAGACAAATGGACAAAGATAACATGGTTTATATATATACACAATGGAGTTTTGATCAGCCATAAAGAATGAAATGTTGTCATTTGTTAATAAATGGATAGATCTGGAGAACATCATGAAAAGTGAAATACGCCTGACTAGGGAAGTCAAGGGTCAAATGTTTTCTCTCAATGCAAAAACTAAAGAGAAAAAAATAACAAAAGAAGATATCATGAAAACAGAATGGAGAACATTAGAGCAGAATCAGGGGACCGATGGAGATGGAGATGGGGAAGAAAAGGAGAAGAACTAGGGAATATATTTGACCAAATTATACTATGTGCATGTAAGAATATAACACAATACATTCCAACTTTATATACATATAACTCTAAGGGACCAATAAATAAATAAATAAATAATGACCAGTAGAGTAAGAAGAAGGGGAATGAGGCAACAGGAAGAGAGGAAAGAGGGTAGCACTGGGGATTGAAATAGAGAAAGCTGTTGTATGCATATACAAATATTTTAAATGAACTCCACTATTTATGTATAACTTCAATGTACTCAAAATAAAAAAATAAATTTAAATGGGCACTAAAAAGAAAAACTCAGAAGTTGTTATGAAGTAAAGTTATTCTTAAAGTAATAGAACACTAAACCTCAGAAATGTGTTCCTCAGGAAATCAATAATAACCCCAAATATAAATTCATTGCATTTCATGCCTCATAGTATTAGTGGTTAAAAGTGCTTATGACTGAAGCTGGGTCTTTCTATGGCAATGTTATAGAAGGAAAAACAATGAGCATTGTAAAATAAATTAATACTTGACATTAACTTATTGTAATCTTGATTTCTGTTGATTTGAATACTTGAGATTCTAATGGGGGGACTTCAAATTGCACTTAAAGTGCATGCTATTTCTATGTGAATGAATTGAAATGGTTAAAAATAACCATAGGACACTATAAGCTTATTATTTTAAGATGATAAATGAGAATATTATGAAAGTCTTTGGGATAAGTTAGACTCACACCCTGGAAATGTCATCCAGTTGGCACCTCCAAAGCACCAGACGGACATATGTATGTCATGGCATAGTGCTTGCCATGAAACAAAAGCTCTGCACAGACATTTTAGCTGAAAAATAATGGTCATCCACTCTATTTAATTAATGAGATCTTAGTAGGGATGAAATTAATTTTAAGGAAATAAATATTATGTACACTTTGGTAATATTATTCATGTTTTGGAAATAGGATCCTGTTGCATACTTTGATTCAGAGGAAGGAATAATTTTGAGAAAATGGCTGCAGAATGACAATAATTTCTTTTGAAAGCACTTTCTGTTTCACCTTGTCTTTTCTGTGTTTAGAATGAACTAATTATCATGAATATAATCAGTTAACTCCCTAACATTTTAATAATACTTTTTTCTATTTTTATTTTGTATGTTTCATTTACAAAAGGCTGTTAAATTTTGAACAACTAGACTGTTTATGATGGTACTCATAAAATTTTGGCTCTGAGTAAAAATTAGGAAAATTTCCATGTGGTGTGTGGAAGATTCATAAAGTACTTATGTTTTTAGAAATACTTACTGAATGTCTCTTATATACCAATCACAGTTATAGACTCTGAGCATCAAAATAAATAACACTAACACATTGCTTACTATTTTGAAGTTTACATTGTAAGCATGCATAAAATAATCCTGTGAAATAATATTGATATATAAATTATATAAAGAAAAAAATACCTAAAAATTGATAGAAGGTTGGGAAGTTACTGTTTCAGTGGGGAGGGGCAATGAGCCTAAGAGAATTGGAAAAATTACCCATGCAGGTATGTGGGAGAAGAACATTTCATGCAGAGACAAAAGCTAGAGCAAAGGCTCTAAGGGAATACACTTGTTGGGGCCTTGGAATAGACGCTGATTAGAGGATAATGAGCAAGAGCACAAGACCATAGGTCAGAGGGTTCTCAAGGGACTACAACATTTATAGGTTTGTAGGTCAAGGTTAAGAGTTTGAATTTTAAGTGTGAAGAGAAGCTGTTGAAAGACTTTGGGCATAGAAATAACATGCTCTTACTTAATTTTAAAATAATCATTCTGCCTTCAGTATGATGACAAGTTGAAAGAGAGTAAGAGTTTACTGAAGTAGTGCATGTGGAAACTAAGATGGACTTGAAGTGAGGTAGTGCTAATAGAGAAGATGAGACATGGTTAAATTCTGGATACTTCTGGAGAGAGGTATAACAGGATTTGCTATTGGATTGTATGTAGGTATGAAAGAAAGGAAGAAGTCAAGTATGACCTCAAACTATGTAATGGGTATCTGGGTGAATATTGAGGCTATTTTCTGAAATAAAGAAAATTTGGAAAATAGAAAATTTGAGAGGAAATCAAGAATTAGATTTTGTATGTTAAATTTGTTATGCCTATTAGACATCAAAAAGTGATATTAAATTAGCCTTTTAGGTGCACAAGGACAGAGCTCAGGCGACAAGTTTGGGTTACCAATGCGTAAATTATATTTAAAAATTGCAGAGATCACAAAGGGACTAAATATAAATAACAAAGGAGATGAGTAATAGGGATGGGAGATAAATTCAGGGGGTGTCTTGAAGACCACAAAGAAATGGCTACTAAGGAAGGATGGGAATGAGAAGACTGTGACGTCTAGATAGTCATTTGAAGAAATTATTTCAAGGTAGAGAGAAAATGAACTGTGCCAAAAGCACAGAGAGGTAAAGGAAAATGATGAGCACAGATAAATGATCATTGATTTCACAAGATGGCAATCAGTGGAGAACTTCACCCATATCTTTAGGGAGGTGGAGATGAGGAAGACCTACTTTGGTTATTGAAATAAAAGGAAATGCAAAAAGCAGTCATTAATCCTTAGAAGAGTTTTGCTATACTGGAAGGAAGAGAAAAGAAAAAGGTGCTGGTAAGAGGTGATAAAGCATCCACAATGCTTATTTATTTTTTAGGTAAATGATTATAATATGTTTGTGTGGTGATGGGAAATAATTCCACGAAGAGGAAAAGGTCATTTTGCAGGACAGAGTGATGATAAGTAGAAGTGAAATCCTTATAAATTTGAGGGTTAGCCCCATTACTAACACTGTGACGAAAGTGAGGACCAAGTATGTAAGAATAGTTGCCTGCATGTTGGAAGTTTTAGAACTGGAAGAATATAGCAGTTCTGTTTATGTTTTTCATTGAAATATTAACCAATATTATCTGATAAGAGGGAGGAAGATTTGGAAGCTTTAGGAGGGAGAAAAAAATAGGAAATGATCCATTCCTCTGTATGAATGTATGAATGACTTTATGAATTGCTGGGGAAATAATATACGGTGGCAGAGCAGTATTAAGACATTACTTGAGGGCTGGAGAGGTGGCTCAGTTGTAGAGTGATTGCCTGGCACATTTAAGGTCCAGGATTCAATCCCTAGCACTGCATACACAAATAAATGAAGAGGAAAAACACAAACCAGATTAAAAAACCAAAATGTACACACATGCTCTCTCTCTTTCTTAAAAAAAAAAGAGAGAGAGATTACTTGAGATTTGTGGTCATTATAGTCAGCATGGTTGGGTAGTTCTGTGCTGGCCATATTCAACTTTTCAGAAACAGGTTCAAATTAGTTAGGCAGCTGGATTTAATCCTAAGTGGGCATTTTTTCAGATGAGTTTGAGACAAAAGAGGATTATGGAAGTTGAGGGTGCATGAGAGAGGAAATAGAATGACGACCGACAATGGAAACCTACTTGAGTGAAGTGGTATCAACGGTGAAAACGCAGTTGAAGGGTGATAGGGTAGATGGAAACTTTAGAAGCTTTGAGGAAGTGCATTTTATGTTTTGGGTTAATTTCTTTTCTGAATTCCTTTCCATATTATTTAATATCTATGTTGGTTTATAAGCAATGATGTGCTTATATTGTTTTCCTTATTTTATTAAACTGTAAATGTGTTAGATACATCTTAACTCTAAATTTCTCTTACTCTTTTATTTCTTCCCTTGTTCTTTCTATTCTCTGTTACCTCTCTCTTTGTCATAGTTAATGTGTATTTTTGATGGATCAGGTCTATTCAAACTGCTATCAAAGATAGCACAACATAGGACAGCTTCAATAAAACAGAAGTTTGTTTCCTTACACAAAACAATCCCAGAGTACATAGCACAGGGTTTTGAGAGAAGTTTGTTTATATAATTACATTACTCTGTGTTTGCAGAAAAGGGACATAGAAAAGCAGTTATGCAGATACTTGCTCATCTAAGCCTTAAAAAACAGGCAGAAGTTAAAGGGAAGATGGAAAATTTGACATTTTCTGAGACCATTTTAAAATCTATTTTAATACTTCTTTTCCATATATTTTTTAGTAGATGGAATATACCATAGTTGTGTTTTTCAGCATTATTACATATAACTACATTATTACATCTTATGTATTTAGTTTCCAGTTTTGTATAAGGATTGTGAAAATATTTTCTGTTGGATATCATTTTGACAAATATTCTTAAATTATACTCCCCAAATTTCTTACATCATGCAATCAATCACTGTTTAAAAACAACAATGAATCAGATACCTAAGGAGATATTTAAATTTATAGGTGGTTCAGGAGATACCAAATAAAATGATGGCAAGTGAGAGAGCAATATGAGATGATGACAGCTGAATTATAATTTAGTGTTTTAGAATACTTTTTGTTTGAATATTTCATTTGTTAATTATCTTTTTGTAAGTCTTAACTGTATCTAATTTGTATCTCCCCAATGCATTACAAATTACTTCATGACTTCTACTCTCTTTCCTTCTGTTATTTCTTCTGAAAATAAACATATTTACTGGTCTTATTAGCAAATATTTATTGTGAAAAAGTCAACCCAATAGTCAGCTATCCAGTAGACCATACATCTTGTGATGTTTTATCATCAAGGTTGTCAAGGTCACTCAGGTAATAAGGATTGCTTTATTCCACAGAGATAAGAACTATGGAGATATTTCATGAGAATAATTTTTAAAACCTCTAAGTGTAAAACTTATAGACTGAGTGAACAATACAGTTAAATTATTTATCTTGACTCACAAAGGAAACTCAAGCACATGGAAGAAACTACCAGCTCCAGGATCTGTAGTGTCACATCTAAGCAGGGCATTTTTTCCCTGGAGTTTGATTCTCTTTTGATGAAGCAAAAAATGTTCCTACAAGATGAAACTTGGGCCTGAAAGCCTTAACATCTGTAGAACAGTAAGAAAAAATAAAAGCAGTGGAATTTTGGATGAGAAGATGTTTGAGGATGAGGGTCTGAAGCTAAAATACACAGCTGGATCTGTAACCCTGAAAGCAAGCTTTGTGTTTCAGTGTAGTGTTCTGCTGTGGGAGGCTCTGTGTGTCTCTGCTCAGGGTGGATTTGCAGAGCTCCCCACATGGAAATCTGAATGTCATAACATACTGGTACATTTTGAAACACAAATTGATTAACTACTCTGATTCTTTAAAGAAAGGATCAAGTGCTATGCTTTTTTAATGATACAAAACCAATTATGATTTGTTCTTTTATTTGTTTGAAAAAATCTGGTGATATGGCAGTTTGTTTATTCTAAGTAATGCCTTAAATGTAGAATACCGAGGCAACTACTGTTTCATTATAGAGTTGAAAGAAATGTCTATTCCTGAATTTTTATAGACTTCTTATTAAAAAAATGTAGTATCCTAAATTCATTTAGAGTTAAAAAGTAAGTAGCTAATATAACCAGTTTAATATGTTTTTATAATGGAATCATTTCTTGAGTCCTAAGAGCAACCATAAAATTATTCTAAATAAAATAGTACATTGTATGCATTGTGATGCTTTATCATCAGAGTCTAAAGGAAAGTCATCCTGTACATAGAATAACAATTAACTTATGCATTTCTTTAATGGAAAAATTTTCAACCTATGTCCTCTAGTAGCCTAAGAATTGCATAATTATCTATATGAATGGAATATATAGAATCCTGTAATTGTATACTTACATATGTGCATAATTGTATATGTATATTGTATAATTATACATATGCATAATTGTGTATATATATTATATAACCATATATACATAATTATGTATACATTATTTAATTGTATGATTGTGTGTGTGTATATATATATATATATATATATATATGCTTATTTCAGATTTTGAAAGAAGTCCTTGACTTCTTTAACACACTAATACTTATTAAATTGGTAAAATTAAGAAATTATTTCATTTGTAAAATGTTTGTATTTACATACTAAAAATACAACTTTGAGAGAAAATTTCCACACTGCCCAGCACGTAATAGATGTTTAGTAAATTTTATCTTTATTTTGGCTGTCAGGGCTAAGACACAGTTTGCTAAAGATCATGTTAAAAATGAAGAGATATTAATGCACTTAGAAATGAGTGAAAATTTGAATAGATGAGGAGAGAAAAGAAGTAAGAAACTGTGCCTATTGAAGCAATAGTGTCCTATGTATCCCTCAGTGGTACCAACAAAAATGCCCAGGTTTGTGACAATCTCTGGATAAACTAAACCTCACAATAAATGGGAAAACATTCTTAACAATGATTATTATTATAGATCAATACTATATTTTAGATAACAAGAAGACATTAAGTAGAAAGAAAATAATTATTTCTCTGCAATCATTTTAAAATCCCATTTATTTCAAATCCTGACACCCGATTTTTATCATTTGTGTGTATTATTTGATTTACATTTTTCCAAATTAAGAATTTTTAGTTGTAATTATACATAAGTTTTAAAAATCCTAGATGGACATTTGGTTGATTTTCATGAAATAATGTGGAAAAAAGGATGGATTTCCAATAAATAGTTCTGGATATGTTGAATGGGAAAAGAGTATCATTATTCGCAACACGCAAAAATCATTTTTTTTTTAAAGAGAGAGGGACAGTGAGAGAGACAGAGAAAGAGAGAAACAACTTTATTTAATTTTTCACATGGCCTTTTTTGCTCCAACACTTAGTTGTGTACGTGGTGCTGGGGTTTGAACCCGGGTCCTCGTGCTTGCCAGACAAGCACTGAAACCGCTGAGCCACCTCTCTAGCCCATGCAAAAATCATTTTAAGATGGATTTTCACCTAACTGCAAAAGGTAAACCACTAGAGATTAAAAACACACATAGGAGAACATCCTCATGAACTATTATAGACCAAGTACATAAAAATATGTCCACCATAGAATTTAAATTTATAAATTGATCTATAATAAAATCAAAGAACTATTTATATTATTTTTCTGTTTATAAAAAGACAACATTAACAGAGTGAAGAAATTTGGGAAGCACCACCCCAAATATATGTTGTTACACTAATTACTACAAAATGAGGCCACTTGGGAGACAGCAGATGCAAAGGGTAGCTTCCTGGGGGTTCTTCTCATCTTCTTAGTGTTAAATTTTCTGAAAGGAACTTACCTGTCTTCAATTCCCTCCATAGGAGTTCCATCAACCAGGGAAGATTAATTCATATGACAATGAGAGGAAACTGGGAGTTGATGCTGTGCCCTGACAAACTTGTCACAGTTTGTCATCTTATCATCTAAAGGCCAAATAATTTTTCCCCAAAATCATATACTTTTTCCTAAGTTGCCCCTCCTCTCTTTCCTATGAAGAGGCTATATGAGCTTTTAGATCTGAGTGTTTTTTATTAGTTCATTATAGTTATACAAAATATTGGAGTTCATTTTAACATAATTATACAAGCATTGAACATAATTACCTCAAAATTAGCACTCAGTGTTTTTCTTTCTCTCCTTTCATCTTTCCAACTGTTCCCCTTTCCCTACTGGTCTTTCCTTTATTAATTTGTAGGTTTTAAATAAGTCCATTGTGGATATACATAATTGTGAAATTTACTGTGCTATATTTATGTATGTACACAGGAAAGTTTAATCAGATTCCTTGCTTTTTCCATCCCTCCTCTCGCCCACTTAATCCCCTTCTACTGCCCCACTGATTTCTTTTCTATTTTTATTGGAAGCCCCTACTTTTTCTTTATTTTCCCTGTGTCCCCCTTATTTTGGTCTAGCTTTCACATATGAAAGGAAAGATTTGATCCTTGACTTTCTGGGTTTGGCTTATTTCACTTAACATGATGTTCTCCAGTTCTATCAATTTACCTGCAAATGACATAGCTTCATTCTTCTCAACTTAAAGTAAATAAAAGACCTTGAGAATTAGATCAGAAATGCTGCAGCTGCTAGAATAAAATGTAGTCTTCACACCCCAACATATTGGCACATGCACCAACTTCCTTATCAAGACTCCTGAAGAGAGAGTCAACAGAATGGGAGAAATATTTGCCATCTGCTTCTATGATAGTGGATTAAAATCCAGAATATATAAAGGATTCAAATTCAAAAATCTTAACACCAAAATCACCTCTATTAATTATTATTATTATTACTATTATTATTATTTTGTTACTAGAAGTTTAACCCAGGGGTTCTTTACCACTGAGTCACATCCCTAGACTTTTTTATTTTTTTTTTGAGACAGGGTCTCATTAAGTTGTTTGTGGCCTCTCTAAGTTACTGAGGCAGGCTTTGAACTTGTGATCCTGTTGTCTTAGCCTCCCAAGTTGCTGGGATTACAAGAGCTTACCGTGTATCTGGCAAGCATCTTTACTTTTTTTTATTGAGAGATTTGTTATAGAACAACCATACAAGTTTTTCACAAAATAATATAAAATGTGTATAGATTCTGGATATTAGAATTACCCCCAGGAGTGGCCCCCCAATTACTCACCCTTATCCCTCCCTTCCTCTTCCCACAATATCTCTAAAAAGTATTATGTTGTATAACATTACACCTTATCTGGATTTAACACATGATACTAGATGACCTCTCTCAATGGCCAGGGTCTAGTTCCAGCCTCCACAGGTGAGTGGAGATATTCGACTCTTGGTTCTCTGGGATAAGCTGATTTTACTAAGCATAATTTCTTCCATAGCCATCCATTTACCTTCAAAGGCTGCAATATCATTGTTTCTAATTGCTGTGTAAAATTCCATGGTATAAATGTACCACAGTTTTTGGATCCATTCGTCCAGTGAGGGACATCTGGGTTGTTTCCATAATCTAGCAATAGTAAATTGAGCTGCTATGAACATAGATATTGCTGTGTCACTATAATGTGCTGATTCTAAATCCCCTGGAAAAATACCCAGGTGTGGAATAGCAGGATTGTATGGTGGGCTCATCCCTAGTTTTTTGAGGATTCTCCACACTGCTTTCAAGAGGGGCTGTACCAGTCTGCAGCTCCACCAACAGTGTGTTAGCGTACCTATCTCTCCACATCCACTCCAGCATCTATTATTGTTTATTTTATTCTGACTGGCGTAAGGTGATATCTTAATGTAGTTTTCATTTGCATTTCTCTGATTACTAGTGATTTGGAGAATTTTCTCATGTATTCATTGGCATGATCAATCTCCTCTGTTGTGAAGTTTCTATTTAGCTCTTTGGCCCATTTATTAATTGGGTTGTTTGTGTTTTTGTAGTTGAGATTTTTGAGGATTTTGTAAATTCTGGATATGAGGCTCCTGTCAGAGGAATCATAGCCCATGATTCTCTCCAGTTCCTTAGGAAATCCCTTGACTCTTTTGATTGCTTCCTTGGCAGTACAAAAGCTTTTTTAGATTTATGGCATCCCATTCACTGATTTTTTTACTTTATTTCCTTCACTTTTGGAGGCATGTTGAGAAAGTCTTTGCCTACTCCCAAATGCTGAGGTGTTGGACCTAAAAGCATCTTTACTTTTAAATGAGCAAAAGAGCTAAAAAGACACTCCTTAAGAGAATAAATACAAATGATCAATCAACCAATCAATAAATGTTCAACATTTCTAGCAATAAGAGAAATGCAAATAAACCTATATTGAGAGTTCACCTCAAGCTAGTCAGAATGGTAATTAGCAAGAATACAAATAATAATAAATGTTGGCAAAGATGTAGGGGAAAAGTACAGTGATACATTATTGATGTGACTGCAAATTATCTGTTGACTGGAGGCTCTCACTCTGGAAAGCAGTATGGAGATTCCTCAAAAAACTAGATGGGTCCACTATATGACTGAGCTATCCCACCTCTTGGTATTTATTCAAAGAGTTAAAGTTAGCATATTGGAGTTATACAAACATATCAATGTTTATTGCAGCACAATGCACAATAACCAAGTCATGGAACTTGCTTAGGTACCCACCAATAGATGAATGGACACAGAAAATGTGATACACACACACACACACACACACACACACACACAATGGAACTTTTCTTACTGGGTTTTGGGACATTCACTTTTGTTTCCTGTGATACCTTTGTACACCACTATGCATTTGTATATCTTTTCTCTTGCTCATCTGGTTATTGTCAGTTTATTTTATAGACTTAGTTGTTGAACCCTCCAATGGTAGAGTAAAAGTCTTCATTCCTATGCAGGAATGAGAGGGAAACTTCAGAATGTGAGACAATATTTAAAATACATTCCTCTACAAAGTACTTACAGAGAGCTCTTGAATATTAGAAAAGGACACCCACCCAGGAGCTCTGCCAGAACCAATCTCAGTAGGTCTTTGTGTTCATTCCAAGCTCTCTGCTTTGGCCTTATAGTCACCAGGCCACACTCACCAAGGAGCCCCACAGGAGTGGAACCCAGAAGGGCTCTGCACTCTGAAAGAGCTCTCAGCTCCTGACTGTAGCTCCACAGGCCTTCCCCCCATAGGAACCCTACCAGAGCCAAATCCAGCAGCCTCTGAGCTAGTGGAACCAGGCCTCAGGACCAGGGCCTTCAGGCAAGGTGAACCCCCAGTCCCAAGCCACCCAAATGACCTGCACATAGCCAACCAGATGCAGCCCATTCCTGCAGGTCCAGATACAATTGATCCATACCTACCGTCAAAGATTCCAGGTCCTGTCATTGTGTGGAGGGGCCACATTCAGTCTGAACACAAGACACCAGGACCCACCAAAGCATGACAGTGGCTGTGCATATAGAAACCATCAGGCTGCAACACACCCCAAACAAATTTTGAATCAATGCTCTGAGGCCCAGATAAATAAGGTAAAGCCAAACAATGTCACAGGCTGAAGCAGCTTTCTGTAAGGAAGTGGCCATCATTGGGGTTATGTCTGACCTGATCCTTGGACCTTCAAAGAAGTACTTCCAAACTTGCCTACCTTCACTACAAAGAAACTTTATTCAAAGACCAGGAGAAGATTATGAAAATGAGGAATGAAAATAGAAAAGGTTCACCTCAAGACCACAACTCCCCAGCCAAGGAACAAACTGACAGGGACAGAGATGAATATAACAGAAATAAATATCAATGACCTGATTACTAAAATGAATGATGCACTAAAAGGAGAATTAATGAAAGAGACTAAGTAAGAAAATTCAAGAGATGAAAAGCTCTATTATCAAAGAAATAGACATACTCAAAAAGGAAGAAACAAAGCTAAAATCTGCAGTTAATGACATTAAAGAACTCATGGAAGAATTTAATAATACACTAAATTCTATAGAAAACAGAACCTCAGCTTTTGAAGAAAGAATTTCTGACAATAAGGACAAGCTGAGCAAGCTTGAGTGCACCGATGAGAAAAACAAACAAACAAACAGAAAAACAAACAAACAAAAAAACAACTCACAGAAAAGAATTTTCAAAATGTTTGGGATGAAATCAGAAGAAACAATATAAGAGTAAGTGGTACAAGAAGAAATCAAATGCAAATGAATGGTATAAGGAATATTCTCAACATTCCCATGTGAAAATAAAGTCAGATATGCTCATCCAGGAGGAAGCATATAGGACACCCAATTGGCCTAATCAAATGAGAAGCTCACTGAGACACATCATATTCATAATGTACAATACAGAAAACAAGGAAAGAATAGTAAAAGTTGCAAAGTTGCAAGGGAGAAATGCCAAATCACTTTCAGAGGTAAACCAGTAAGGATCTCCTCGGACTTTTTAGTTTAGACTCTGTAAGCAAGAAGATCCTTGAAGGAGATCTTTCAATGTGTGAATGAAACTACCTGCAGCCAAGAATGCTATACCCAGTAAAACTACACTTCAAATTTGATGGGGAAATGGCAACTTTTTATGATAAGAGTGAACTTGCAACATTCATGATCAGAAAATCAGCCTTACAAAGTATCCTCAAAGATAAACTCCACATAGAAGAACAAGCAAACACTCCTCAAAACATACAGAGGAAATTAAATAAAGGTACATCCTATCAATAGACAACCAAGATAGCACAGAACTTACTAATAAAACAAAATGACTATGAGCCACAACTGCATTACTATTGTAACACTGAATGTGAATGGTCTCAATGCACTACTCAAAAGACACAGATTAGCAGATTGGTTAAAAAAAAAAACAAAAAACAAAAAACCAACAATGTGCTGCTTAGAAGAGGCCTACCTTACACCCAATGATATACACAGATTGAGGGTGAAAGGATTGCAAGCTGGTGTTGCAATACTAATATCTAACAAAGTAGATTTCAAAGATAAACTAATCAGAATAGGTAAAGAAGGTAACTACATATTAGTAAAGGGAACAATACAATAGGAAGTTATAACCATATGAAATACATACTCTCCAAAAACCAATGCTCCTAACTATGGTAATAAATTACTCTATGACATAAAATTACTTGTGGACCTTAACACAATAATACTGGGAGAGGTCAAAATTTCTCTGTCACCAATACACTGATTGTCAAACTAAAAAAAAAAAAAGAAAGAAAAGAAAAGAAACAAAAAAGCCCCAAGCAAACAACCAAAACCAAAACCCCCCCAAAACACAAGAGATTGCCAGCCTAAACAAATCCATGAATCAAATGGGTTTAACAGATATCTATAGAATATTCTGTGTCGAATCTGCTGAATATACCTTCTTATCAGCAGCACGTAGATCCTTCTACAAAAGAGATCATGTTCTAGTTCACAAAGGAAACCTCAGCAAATATGAAAAGTAGATATTCCATCTATCATGTCAGACCATGACACCATGACCCTAGCAATTAGTAGCAAAAATTATAACAGAAAACATACATATACATGGAGAATGAATAATACCCTATTGAATGAAGAATGGATCCAAGAAGACATGAGGGAGGAAATCAAGAAGTTTTTGGAAAAAAATGAGAATGCACAACATATAGAAACCTCTAGGATAGCATGAAATCATTCCTAAGAGGAATATTTATAGCACTGAGTACCCACATTAAAAATGAGGAGTGTTCCCAAATAAATAAGCTTATTCTCCACCTCAGATCCCTACAAAAGGAAGATCAATCTAATCCCAAAGCCAGCAAAAGAAAGGAAATAATAAAGATCAGAGCTGAAATAAATGAAGTTGAGAAGAAAAAAATAATAAAACGAATTGATGAAACAAAGAGCTGGTTCTTTGAAAAACTAAATTAAATTGACCAAACCATAGTCAATCTCACTAAAAGAACAAGGGAAAAGAAGCAGATCAACAAAACCACCAGTGGAAAGGGAGTAATCACCACTGACTCCACCCGAATCCAGAGGATGATCCTATTTTAAAAAACTATATGCCTCTAAATCAGACAATCTGGAAGACATGAGCAATTTTCAAACACATACAACATTCACAAATTGATGCATGAATATATTGAATCCTAAACAGCCCAATAACAGATGCTGAAATCCATATAGCAATTAAAAGCCTTCCAAAGAAGAAAAGCTCAGGACCTGATGGATTCCCTGATGAGATGTACCACCTTTATGAGGAGGAGATAACACCTTTATTTATTAAGCTATCCCAAGAAATTGATAACGAGGGATCTGTCCTAAACACTATTTATGAGGCAACCATAACTCTGATACTAAAACCCAATAGAACACATCAAAACAAAAAAACAAAAAGTAAAAGAATAAGAACCTACAGAATGGCATGTAATCATGGTTACAATTCCTCTGACAGGGAAATAATATCTAAAATTTACAAAGAACTCCAAAACCTTAAGATCCAAAACACAATCTGATCAATAATTGGGCCAGAGAGCTAAACAGAAACTTGTCAACCGAGGAAATTAAGCAAGCCAATGAATGACTACATGAGAAGTGGTTCTAAGTCACTAGTAATCAGATAAATGCAAATCAAAACTACATTAAGATTTCACCTCACTTCAGTCAGATTGGAAAAGATGAACAATACTAGGAATTGGACCCCACTGTTGGAATTGCAGCCTGGTATAGCCACACTGGAAAGCAGCATGGAGACTCCTCAAAAAATTAGGGTTGGATTCACCTTACAAACCAGCTATCCCTCTTCTGGGTATGTAATATCAGCATATTATAGCGACACAGAAAAATCTATGTTCAAAGCAGCTCAGTTTATAATAGCTAAATTATGAAACCAACCCAGATGCCCCTTACTGGATGAATGGTCCAAAAGCTGTGAGATACACACACACACACTCACACTCTTTCTCTCTCTCTCTCTCAATGGAATTGTACTCATTCTACTCAGCTATTAGAAACAATGATATATTGGCCTTTGAAGGTAAATGGATGGCAATGGCAGAAATCATGGTGATCAATGTTAGCCAAACCCAGAGTGTTAAGGGTCAGATGTTTTTCCTCATTTTCGAAGCTAGAGCAAAATCCATGCTTGGGTGAAAGTTTTGCAAACTTGTATATTAGACTGAACACAGGCATAGCAACGCATAATCTAGGGGTACCATACAAAGGTAGGGTGGAGTGGGGTGGTGAATGGCAGGTGATTGGAGAGGGAGGGAGGGTAGGCAGGGATCTATGGGGACAATCAACAATGTAACATACCCTTTATCCTCTGGAGAAGTAAAATAATGCTTATGCAATTATTTCACTCCTGAAAATTCACAATCATATATGTATGTAAATATACACATATATGTATATACAATTATATGTAGCTAGATATAAATGTATATGTATATATACATATATATATAAATAGCTAGATACAGATATATATGTATACATTTATAGCTGTTATGGGGAGAAATGTAGAAGAATGGAGACTTGGGTGTGGTCAATGTGGGGGTGACTCTTCATTTGGATCAAATGCATATCATATTGGTACTATATAAGCATTTATTATTGTACAAAACTCAAATCCTTAATAAAAAAGTCAATTTGCATTAAAAATAATCCTATACTCACAAAATTCAACATTATTATGTAGAAAGGTTCGTAACAACACCCAGCAATGTGGAAAACTGATACATATATTGTTGAATGAAAAGTCAGACACAAAAATGTATGTACTTTTATTCTAATTTTATAAAGTAAGTGTAAATATAGCAAATTATTTCACAATATTAGAAGTCAGAATTGTGGTGAGTTTAGAGGTAGTGATTACAAGGGGGCATTAAGATATGAAGGCATTTTCTGGGGTGCTGGTAATCTTCTTGTGGTAATAATTGTGAAAATTCATATGTCTGCATGTCATGTATATTTTAAAAATATGTACATTATTTTTCAATAAGAAGGAATGAGTCAAGATTACCTGGAAATAAAATTAGCATTTAAAAAATCTTTAAATTAAAAAAGTAACTATTTTGTTTGATTACACTAACATTATTAGGGAAACAAAACATAAGTGAACATTATTTTGACCTTCCATTGCACAGTGGAACAGGAGGTGATAATATATTAGAAGAGAAGTTTCCAAGGAAAGACTTCCATAATGATGTGTGGCTTTATGAACATATTATTTGCTGAAATAAACTTTTCAAATGCTCTGAGAATTTGGAGAAACTGTTCATTAAACTGCAAGGAGAAAGGCACAAGAATTCACTGAACAGAAAATAAATAGCCTGCCATGTAGTGGGTAGATAACCTGGAGATTAATGAGATTATATTGATAAAAATTGCTCTGTTCTTCCCAACCTAAACCAACTATAAGCAAGCTAATTGAAAAACATGTAATATCTGATGTATTTTAAATATTTTTTCTAGGAAGAAAGTTTACAGTTCTTTCAAAATATATACAATATTGAACAGACTTAGAAAAACTACTTGATTGGAGTGATTGGGTGTAATTATCCAGAGATGATCACTGGGTTTATTAATGAAAAAGTAAACTTGCATTTGACAACTTCTAGGAAATGAACAATAGATATGATTCTTATGGCCTTTCTCAGAAATGACTTTCTCTGTGGTTTTGTTGTATAGTGCTTTCTTCTTGGAATGACCACTGTGTTTACGATGAAATTACTTTATATGGATTCTCCTGGGAAAACATAAAATTATATCTTACTTTCTATTTCCCTGCATTTTAATTGATGAGATCTATGAGGCTAATAAAGGGAAAAAGTACAATCAATATTCAGTCAAAGAAACCAACTCATGAGAAGACCATATTAGGAATTATAATCCTATTATTTAGGAATAAATACTATAGATAGACAGTTTAGGAGAGAAAGTGAAATGGCTAGGCTAGGTGGTCAGGACAAAGGGCCCCACCTAAGAGCTAGCAGGTAGGGAGCCATTGACAGGGCCTTCAAATGCAAAAAGACCATGGGTCTCACCTGTGGGAACAGTTCCTTTGTCCCAGAGGTGGAAGAACTAGGGGATGGGGTGGACACATGTGGGAACTAGAAAGTATTTGTCACCTATTTTACCCAATCTTCACCCAAATGATGCTGATGACCATTTCAATGCCTGTTTGACATAGATTTTAACCAATGACTTTGGTGCTTAGTTTCAACGCCTGATTTACATAGATTTTTGACCAATGATGTAGATGCATTTTTCAATGCCTGCTTTGCATGAATGTTAATTATGCTCATACCCCAAATCAATATAACCCTTGGCCTAACCTCCATTAGACAGTTTCTTGCTTCCAGGTATCCCTCCACCTTGCGGAGCCTTTGCTTTCCTTCCTTAAATAAATGCTACTCCTTTTTACTCCTCCTTCCATGGATTTTATTCTTCAAATTCGTGAGACAAGAACCCAGAAGATTGGCGCCGAATTCCTGGGGTGAATTTCCACCACATCAAGAGCTGCAACACCCAGCTTTTAGCTGGGGAGCTGTTAACACTATTTTGGCTGCAGAAGGCTGCAGCCAGCCCAAATTCCCAGTTTTAGGTAGGAATAGCTGCATAAACTAGAAGTGGGCTATTTTGGCTGCTCTGTAGTCGGCCCAGACTCCATTTGCCAGTGGGAGCAGAGAATCCGGCCTCATCTCAGAAACCCCGCATCACTTTCAAAGGGAATATGGATGGAGAATGAAAGGCAAAAATACTGAGTGTAAAAGGGCAGTTGGGGTCGATACAAGTAACATTTGAATTTTTAAATAAAAGTTATGTAAGAAATTTGGGTAATACTGTATTTTGAGTCATCAAAGATCATGTAACAGGAATTGTTACTTATAATAGCATTAAACTACTGATATCTTGAGGGTACAAGAAAGGTGGAGAATATTTCCATTTGCCTCTTCAAATATTAACATATGATAAGCCACTGGAAATAATAAGGAATTGCTGCTATTTGGAACAAAAAACAGAGACTTAACTGAGAAAGACAGAAATAAAAGAGAAGAAATTGAGTACTAGGTAGAATACGCTGATAGTAGCTACTTTCACTCTTGCTTTCCTCTTGAATAGAAGAATCCTGTTCCCAGAAAACTGAGAGGTCAGAGGCCAGGTCCTCATCAGTGACTGCCCTTCCAGTAAATAAATATCAGAAATCCATCCATATTAATTAGAAGATCCTGCTATAAAAAATTACCAAAGATTGGGTGGCAACTTATTCTTGTATAATTGTAGAGATCAGATTTTGCGTCAAGGTAGAGCAACACTTGACTCCCTCTCAAGGCTCTAGGTTGCATCATCCACTTCCTTGCATCATCCTTCTTCTCAAGTCTGCAAGAGTGCTGCTGTTTGAAGGCCATGTCACTCTAATCTTCTCCTTTGGAATCACATTGCCTCTTCCTCTTCTTTGTGTCTTCTCTATGCATCAAAATGCCCTCTGCGCTTATCCATGAGATTGCATTTAGGACCCTCCTGGGTAATGCAGGATGAACTCCTATTCAAGATCCTCAACTTAATCACATCTGTAGAGTTCCTTTTTCCAAATGAGATAATTTTTATGGGTTTTAAAGATTATGTTGTGAACATATATTGTGGGGCCTACAATTAGCCCAAGATACTAACCAAACGTTTTTCAAGAAAGCTTCAAATTTAGAAACCCAATGAGGAAAAAAATCCCTATTTCTTTGGACTTTTATTATAATCAATTTTTAACAGTATTTGATAGTTTGGAATATGCAGCATAAGTTTGTACACTGGGAAAGGAAGCAAAGTCCATTGCCCTGCTGATAGATGAGGAAGTCTTTGTCCAGAGAGTCATGATCAACAATCCAGGACAGTGGTCTGTTGCTATTTTTTTTTTAAGAGAGAAGGGCAGTGAGAGAGAGAGAGAGAGACAGAGAGATTCAATTTTTATTTAGTCTTTCATGTAGCTTTTGTTGCTCTGAGACTTAGTTGTGTATGTGGGTGCTGGGGTTTGAACCCATGTACTTGCACATGCCGGGCAAGCACTGTAACCACTGAGCCACTGCTCCAGTCCACCTGTTGCTATTTTTACTCCAATAAATTGATCAAATTGGTTTAAGTAACTCATTCTTGAAAATTGTTCAATAAAGTTTAATTTATCAATGAAACGTCTATAAATGTTATTTTTATGGTTAAATAAAATGAATTGATAATAAAAATAGAATATTTAAGTACACAAGTAAAAGTTATGTATGAATATTGATAAATTAAATCACAGTAGAACACCCTCTCTTAAATGGAGAATATTCTAAGCAAAGCTTTTGAAAGTGCTTCTGATTTCCACTTCTCATCTTGAGTTCACTTATTCATTTATGCATTCACAGTACAACTTCAAAAGGTTTCATTGCTTTGGAGAAATGAAGAACTACTTAGGTTTTGTTTTTACCGTTTGTAAGTTCTGTTACTAGTCCACAAGAAATACCAGTATAAAATGCATTTATAAGAATGGCATTGTTAAGAGAAACCAAAAATCTAAGAACAAAGCATAAACTTATTTTCATGTTAAATTATACCATTTATCTTCAGAATTTTAAAAATTCATGGCTCTACATAAAAGTATACGCAGTTATCTTTCCTGATCATGAAGAACTTCTTTTGAAAAATGGAGATAAAAGAAATGGAAGTCAAAGTGAATGCTGTCTACCCATGGGAGGTTTCTTATGTCTACAAGATAAAAACAGGGAATTCAATTAGAAAAATAATGAGAGTAAATTGTATGTGTCAGACAGAAGGGTGGGAAGAAAAAGAGAGAGACAGATAAAGGGAGAGGGAGGGAAAGAAACCAGTACATATTATATAATATGCACATTGTATATTATATAATATGAACATAATATGTGTACACTTACACACATATAGGGTGTGGGGGGGAAGAGAAAACATTTATATATATTGAGAATCTCAAGGAAAGAGAAAGTTCTTTAAAGCACTTTTGTGAACTAAAAGTAGTCCATGAATTTTTAATGTTTATTACCCAAGTATGCTTTGTATGTTACCTTTGTAAATAAATCTGATTTGATTGAATGAAAAATAATTTATTGTGAGAATTTTTATGAAGATTTGGGAATATCTTTTGCCTTCTGGACCCCCATGCTCAATGAGCACTGAAGAACTTGGTGATGAAAGAAGTTCTTTCAGTTAAAAATTTAATCAACACCGTGTGTATTTGAAAAATAACACCTAAAATAATTTACATGCCTTTCAAGATAGGAAGACCTTGAGTTGTCAGTTCAACTCATTTGAACTGACTTTTTATAAATGGAACTTATTAATATGAAGTGGTTTTAAAGATGAGTTACCTAAACATATTTAGTGTAAAGAACACAAGGGGCAAATGTTTTTAGTACTCATTTTAGCATGGGATGAGGAAATTATTTATTCCACAACTTGAATATTTTCAGTCTATTGTTCAGTAGGTTCACAAGTGCATTTATATTGAGAGGGTAGAGAAGCTAAAGGATTTAAAAAAAAAACATTAAGTGGCTTGTTATGGTGGCACAGGCTTGTAATCTCAGTGGCTTGGGAGGCTAAAGCAGGGGGATCCTGAGTTCATAGCCTCAGCAACTTGGAGACCCTCTCTGGGCTGGGGGTTATGGTGCTTGCCAGGCATGTGCGAGTACGCGAGTTCAAACCCCAACACCACGTACACAATGAAGTCTCAGAGCAATGAAAGCCACATGAAAAACTCAATAAAATTGATTCTTTGTCTTTCTCTCTCGCTCTCTCTCACTGTCCCTCTTTCTTTAAAAAAAAAAAAGTGGAATGGGGATATTGCTCAGTAAATAAATACCCCTAGGTTCAATCTCTGGTACCAAACACACACACACACACTCACAAAATAGAGACAAAAACAAAAAGTTGATTGGTTGTATTTTACTCATAAAATTCTATATTGTTGAGTAATGACAACCACACATTGACTCCAAACCACTAATTCCATGTCATGTAATGATGAAATAATCTGTTAGATAAATACTCAATTTTAGAGTTCTACTCTCTTCACTATTACAAGTTGATCATGTCGGGGAGGGTGTGACAGGATATCCTCTTGGTGTTGAAGGACAGAAAGAATTTCAGATTTATGCAGCATCTTCTTGACTCTTGTTGATCTCTGCTGAATGTATCTAGTCAGGTCACCCCTGAATGATAACAAGTAGTCTCCCTGAACACTGTGTCAAAGTATTTCCCAGTGAATCTTGGCTCCAGGTGGCACAATCAACTTCCTTACCTAGTCGGTTGGTCTCTTAGATTTTGCTCAGGTGTTATCCTCTTTTTGGTTACAGAAAACCCCCTAAAGACTCCCAGCTTAGCTATCATCCATGTACCTAAAAGGTTTGTAGGGAACCTTTGAACTATTGTATACCATGCCACATGGCAACCAAAGAAGGTTTGGTCTATATCTATTTATTTCACTTGTGTTGTGTGAATGTGACTGCTTGTAGGTTTGTTTGGGCATAGTGTATATAATAATTGACTTGTACAATCTCGAACTTTCCTCAAATTTTCTAACATAACACTTCTTTTTGGGGTTTGAGCAATGATAAAGGTTATCAGGGCATGTATTTGAGTATCTACTTCCATGAGACTGAAATCTTACCACCTTGAAATTGAAATTTGTCCAGCATTTCTAACGTAAAATTGCTTTATGAAGGCTATTAAGTCTTCTAATTCCAAATTTATGGATAAGTGAACTTAAACATTATTGTGCTCATGAATTTCAAAAATTAACAAGGCAGAGGAAGACTACCCATCATTTATGTTTTATTATTGTTACAGCTTATATATGATTGTAGTATAAATTTCATTTCTTCTGGTAACTTTAAGGAGTTTGATAAACCTGTTGTGAAAAATATTTTTAAAGCTGAAAAGAGTCCAAGGCATTAAGTTATGTTGGTTTTCATAGCATATCTAATCCCATCTGTATGTTAGTTGAGATAATGTCAAGGCCTTTCTTTTCAAACCATCAAAGTCTCTTATTTTATTTGAGATCACAAACACAATTTTAGAGACATGACTTTCAGCCTGAATTACCTAATTTAGTGTTGATAAGACTTTGCTCCTGTACTTCCTTGAATCAATTGTTATTCTGTGCTTCTTCCATATGGCACTCTATTTTCTATCTCCTTCAAAGGTAATCAGGTTGCAATGGATAATAGAGATTCCATTTGGGTGATGAAACCTGTCAAATTCTCAATGTGATGTTATTAGCATTTACATTCTGAGAATAGTGTGGGTCCTCAGCTCTCAACTAAATTTTCTTCATTTTGGAAGTTGGCATCACAGAAGTTTTGTTCTTCTTTCTTCTAAAATAAGAACGGAGTAGAAGCAAAATTTCTAGGCTTTGGCATAGTCTCATGCTTTGTTGATATAAAAAGTGTAAGAAACCAAATTTAAGTTTGACTTATCCAAAGTCATGACAGTCCCCTCTCCTGTTATATAGCTATTTTTCAGTCACATTGGGTTCCTTTGTGTTCTTTGATGGTTTTTACCACTTGGTCTTCTGTGTTGGGAATTGCCTACTTATGTTTTGGCATGATTTGTTTAGAGCAAATTATATATCTTCAGACAGATTTCCTCTGGCTTTGTTTACCAATCTCTTCCATCCACCACAACCATCACCTTTCTATCCACCAATTATACATTTATTGCACTGAGCATTTTATTTCTACATAACACTAAATGGCAGGTACAGTTGCCATTACAAAGTACCACAGGGTGAAGACTTTAAAAACACATTTTTTCATTATTAGTTCAGCATGTTCTTACATATTGAACGAATTCATTGCTACACATTTATATGTGCATACATAATAATAATGTAAGTTGAGCCAGATCCATATCCAGTACCTCTCCCCTTCCCCTCTCCCTATTCTCTTTCTTCCAATATAATTCTCCCCTATTTCACATATAAATGTCCATATACATGCATGCTAATTTTTGAATTTTAAAGATTTAAATGGGTATTATTTGGCTTCTGAGGGGACTCAAGTATAACATACAGAATTAATAACCCCTCTTTTCCCTTCCTCAGAACCCTCCTTGTTGCTCCCTGTCCCCATAGCTACAGTTACCTCAGATTATGTGTTACTTTGAATTTGGCATGTATAGTAAATAAACTTGTCTAACTTATGCCCTATCTTTGGTTTTACTCTAGCTTATGCAAATGAAGGAAAGCATTTGATCTTTAAGTCTCTCAATTTGGCTTATTTCACTCAGCATGATTTTTCCCATTTCCATTCATTTACGTGAAGAAGCCATAGTATCGTTTTTTCTAATAACCAAGTAGAACCAAATATATATATATGTGTGTGTGTATATATATATATGTATATATATATATATGTATATATATATATATATAATCACAGTTTTTGGATTCATTCATCCAGCGAGGGGCATCTGGGTTGATTCCATACTCTAAATATTGTAAATTGAGTTGCTATAAACATTGATGTAGCTATATCTTTGTAATATGCTGATTCCAGCTCTTCTGGAAAAATATCCAGGAGTGGGATAGCTGGGTAGAATGGTAGTTCCATCCCTAATTTTTTGAGGAATCTCTACACTGCTTTCTTGAGTGGTTGTTCCAATCTGCAGTCCCACCAACAGTGTGTTAGTGTTCCTTTCTCCCCACAAACTCTCCAGCATCTGTTATTATTGGTATTCTTCATTTTTGCCAATCTGACTGGATTGAGGTAAAATCTTAATATTGTTTTGATTTGCATTTCTCTGATTGCTAGTGATGAAGAACACTTTCTCATAAATGTTTTGGCTTTTTTAACTTCCTCTGTTGAGAAGTTTCTGTTTAGTTCCATAGCCCATTTATTGATTGGATAGTTTGTGGTTGTGGTATTAAGTTTTTGAGCTCTTTGTGTATTCTGGATATTAGTCCCTTGTTGGAGGTGTAGCAGGTTATGATTTTCTCCCATTCTGTAGATTCTCTCTTGATGCTCTTGACTAATTCCTTACTGGTGCAAAAGCTTATACATCTTGATTTTCTCAGATTTTTGGAATCAAAGTCAAAGATCAAGATTTTTTTGTAGGGTTGGTTTCAATAGACCTTGCTCCTATAGATGGCCATCTTCTCCCTGTGTCTTTACAGGATGTTCCTTCCATTCGTGTCTGTGTCCTAACTTCTGTTCTTGAAATGATACTGGTCATATTGGATTAAAGCTCACCCTAATGACTTCACTTTAATGAAATTACTCTTAAAGACCTTATTGCCAAGTATTTGTATTCTGGGATTTGGGGGTTATTATTTCAACACATGAATTTTGGAGGAATGCAATCAGCCCATAACTACTATTTGTAGCAATATGGTCCTCTTGATTATTACTTCTTTTTGTCTTTCTTCCCCACTCTAAATGAAGTATCATAAATTCAGGGCTTTACCTACCTACTTTTAACCAAGTACTCATGCCACCACCTAGACTAGTGCCTGCCTCAGAATACAGGTCAATAATCTCTTAGTTTTCACTGAAATACTTCAGTAGAAACATGATAGACAACTTCCTCAAAATTCTAAAAATTACTCTTCACTGGCATTACTGAAATTTTCATGCCACATTCCTTGCTTTGGAAATGTAAAAAAAAATTAGAAAATTGTTGTTTTTTAGGCTCATAATCTGAGAGAAGAAAGTGATGTTTGGGCAATGCTTCTTTTTCCTCCCTTGGCACCCTTTCTGTGTGATCTGACATTAGCATGAAGTTGTAGAGTCCAGTTCAGCTTTTTTTTTTTCTGTATCAGTAAAACATGAAAATTTGTTTTCCATTATACTCATGCTTACAATTTATTATAGAAAAAGAGCACATATTGAAATCAGCAACAGCAAAGTGTATAGGACAGAACCCAGGAGACACTAAGCCCAGGCTTCCACTTGTCATCTTCCAAGGCACATATGCATAGCCCTGTCTTCTCCTAGCACCAGTGTGTGACAACAAAGTCACTCACCCAAGTCTTGGTATCCAGAGATTTTGTTGCAGCTTGTACTCCAGGCGCTCCAAAGATTACACTGAAACTGTGTGACCTAAGGATCCCACGATAAATCACACTGTTGGTACAACCTGGCATAGTTCTAGTACCCAAGATAAACAAAGGCCCTGTTAACATACAGGGTATTCTAGGAACTTAAGAGATTCCTCCAAGGAGCTGATCAAAGCCCCCATCTTTCCTTGGAATGGGCAGGGTTTTAACACCCTAGATCTACTGAATCAGTCATTTTTCTGAGAGGTACCAGGTCGCAAATAGTTTTGATGTGCGAGGACCCGGGTTCAAACACCAGCACCACATACACAACTAGTGTCAGAGAAATAGATGCCAGATAAAAAAAAATAAATAAAATAGATTCTCTCTTTTCTCTGCCTTTCTCTAAAAAAACAACAACAAAAACAAAAAATAAAAAAACAAAAACAAAAGCAGGTGGTTAATGGTTTTTGGCCAACAAGTCAAAGTTTGCCAATTCTTGACCTAGCACATACAACATGAAATTGGATGCTGGGAAATTGGGGATTGCATTACTCTGCTTGCATAACCTTGCTTTTTCTTCATTTCATTGCATGGAGACTGTAGTTAAAATACTTCAAATAATTCCTTCTAATATGGGAAAATTAAAATTTGAATTACCTGACAGTAATAAAATTCTAAATTACAATCACTTTCATTCATATATAAATAAATCCTTCCTTACTTCCTTCTTTCCTCCCTTTTGCTCTCTACAACTGAGATATATGTCCAGCTTTTTTAGTATTTTATTTTGAGAAAGAGTCATAGCTTTTCTGTTTAATGCTTCCTTTTATCATTGCATACTATTTCTTTTTCTGCTTGTATACTATTTCTTTTTCTAGTGGTAAAGTACCACATATTCCTTTTTCTTTCTCATATTCATATCTAACAGCTGGTATATCATTTTTCCTCCCCATTCTGACATTATGAAGGTCAATTTTAATTGTTTTTTCTCAATCTGACCATTTTGCACTACTGACTTTTCAGTTGTTGTCTGCAAATGATGTATCTTTATTTTTATATTACAAGATATTTTTAAATCACCCATTAATTGAAAGGGTCACAGAGACCAGTAGAAGATTTTCTTCTGTCCATTGTCCCCTTGCTCCCCAGCCATAACATGCCCATGTTTGAGCAGCAGCAGATGGCTGCCACAGTAACAGAAACTTCTCTGCCTTCCTTGATCCAGGAGTGATCATAAGACTAAATCTGGCCTAAGAGAAGGTGAGTACATGGCAGCTTCTGGGAATAATATGCTACTTTTGCTTCACTTTTTAATTCTTTTCCCCTTGTTGCTAGCAAGATCTTATCCATGGAGCTTTAAACTCCCTGTTTGAAACATAGAGATGAAGACTACACCCTCTAGATGTTTGAACTGGAAGGGATCTTATTTGCTTAGATTTAGTATATCAGAGCTGCTACCTCCCTGTGCAATATTAAGAAGTAAAATTCAAGTTTGAATTAGCCAATATTATTTTAGATCTCTGTTACTCTTGGGTGTTTCTATCTTAACTTATATATAAAGCATTATATATATATTAATAAATAAATGTCTGAATTCTCACAAATGGCCTGTAAAGGTTCCAAGGTAAGTCATTTACTCAGTAAAATTGTACTTTGTATGAAACAATCTCATTTGTATTAGTATCTTGCTCAAATTTTGTAGAAAATTTTTATTTATAATAAAAATCTGGAATTTCTGCTCTGTAGAATTCTGACCAGAATATGGCAGCAGTTAGAGTGAAGGGTTATTTTGCCATGGTCTTCCTGTATCCTTTTTCTCAGCACTCTGTATTCATTCCTTAACAGTGCTTTAGTGTCTCCTGGGTCCCTGCTTAGAATCTTCAAATTTTAATTAATCCTTCAGATACTTGAGTTGACTTGTATAGTTTTTAAACTGCATGGTTGAAAATAATCATTTGATAGAGATGACTTGGCAGTTTTATAAATTGGTAATTGGAAATCAATGTGCTCTCAGCTCCAGGCAGAAAACATAATGAATAGATCAGTCCATAGGGACGAAAGATTATATATTAATATTATAAGAAGGTCAGAACTGTACTAATTAAATTAAACCTGTGAGGCATTCCTGGCACACCTCTGAATTACAATGTTCCTTCAGAGACTAGCTGACTGACAAGTGATAATTGTATTGTGCTGAGTTACTTACCACCCATACTTAATATGCATTCTGCATATATTCAGGTACAGGGTATACTCTACAGTGCATTTTCTTTATAAAAAAAAAGGTAAAAAACATGGAAATCAAATAGTTATTAAAACCTAAGAAAAAAAGACAGTGGCCTTTAAAAATAATAGTTACTGGGTATGAGAGCACAGGCCTATAAATCCAAGGTACAGGAAGGCTGAAACAGAAGGATCACAAATCTGAGGACAGCCTCAGCAACTTATTAAGACCCTGTCTCAAAATAAAGAAATAAAAAGGACTGGGGATGTAGCTCAAGGGTAAAGCACTCTTGGGTTCAATACCTGTATAAACAAACAAAAACCCTCAAATCTATGAAGACTTTAAAAATAATAATTGCATTATATATTTATATTTTCGATCAAAGTTCACATCTTTAACAAAATTCTCTGCTTATACCTTCATGACTCTTTACATTCAGCTTTATTTTTATGTTTAATGCATTTTATAAGTTAGTTGTTTCTATTTGTCTCTCCTGATTAAGAGCTGTATTCTTTGTATGCAGAGGTTGCATTATTTATATTCTTCAAAGAGCAGTAATAGACACATAGTGGATAATCACATTGTTGAGAAAAATAGATGAGTAAATTTATGAATGAATGGAGTAAATTACTGAAAGAAGTAAATTATTGAATGAAGATGGAGAATACTTGTTTGCTACTGGTTTTGCAAAAGTTCATGGTGATATGGTGAATTTTTGTCTGCTTTGTTCACTCACAGATCAATTCCAAGATTGTAAAAAAAATGATTGGGTTATAATAATGTTCTTCTTTATGAGTGTATGGGTGTGCACCTGTGCACACATGCAATAAACATTTATTAAGCAATAATTATCTGGAACTTTGTTTTGGCTAATTTTTTTTGAGAGAAGAAGATAAAGAATCAATTTCATTTAGTTTTACATATGGCTTTCATTGCTCCAACACTTCATTGTGCATGTGGTACTGGGGTTAGAACCCCAGTCCTTACACATCCCAGGCAAGCACAATAACCACTGAGCCACTGCCCTAGCCCCTTTTTTGGCAAACTTAATCCATCCTTCATTAATAACAGCTGATACTGTTATCCACCTATTTTTATTTAGTACCCAAACCACAACTATTTTTCTGAAGGAAGTGTCCAGTGAGTGGTCATGGATCTGTCTCATAAAATGGCAACATGATTCACCTCTTTATCCTGCTCCTGATGGTTGGTAGTGGTTATCCAGACCATTGTCTTGAGGACGATTCTGAAGCTTCCTCTAGAAATGATGCTTGTATAGGCTTTCCATGCATGGCATGGGAGATGAGAGGAGGCATATTATATTTCAAATAAATATGTTTGGGGATTATATTATTTATTCTATTTTGTATTTAAAAAGCTCTAGTATTCTTATCTTCTCTGAGCAATACTGATACTTGATTCTTGTATTTTCATTTTTGATTTCCAAGTTGAATAAAATTAAGCATCAAGTTTGTCTCAACACTAATATTTTGCAAAGGTTTTGAATGTAAGTTATTCATAAATCTTACAACTCAATTTTCTTCTCTTTTAAATGAAATTAACAATAGTACTTATCATCTAATGTTTTGCAATGATTAAATTAAAATATGCATAATGGACTTCTTATTGTTCTTGGCTAATAGTAAGCTTCAGTAAATATTAGCTATAATAATTTTATTTTCATGTTAATAGTTTTTAAAGCCAATGAGTGCTTATATCAAATAGATTCCTGACATTTTGTTTTCTCAGAGTGTGGACACATAATCAGAAGCAAATAATTTTAATATGGCATGCTTGTAAAGAGAAACTTGACTTTTTAAAAAAAAAATATTGGAAATATCTATGAAAGATGAGCTTCTATGACAAATCTTTTGGATAAGTGCAACAGAAGCTGAGAAACTCCGAAGTTTAGATTTGGTAAAGCCAAGTCAATAAAGCTGTTACTTAATTATTATTTTGGTTAAAAATATAAAATAAATGTTTAGTGACCCCAAAACTTTTTATTACAAATATTGGTTATGTAAACATTTTTAATCAAAACTTTTTTTCTAGTATAAAAACATTACGTGAAAAATTTCCCCAAATGTTGATATACACTTTATTTAGCACCTACTATGTGCCACCCACTGAAATAAACATTGGAGATAACAAAATAAAATGATATAACCTCTACTTTTAAAGGGCTATCAGCCTATTTCCCCCCAAATAGTGCACCTCCAGTTGTAAATGGAAGGCTATTTGCTCATCTGGTCTTTGTATCATTTTGTCTCTCATTGAAACAACAGGTACTTCTTCGTGTTTTTAGATTCTGCTACCCACTTTCTGAAACAAAATATTCAGGCACAGTTAGAAATGCAAAAGTCAACTCAAATGGCAATACGGCTATCATCAAATAGATATATTTTTGAATTGAAATTCTTACTGAGTATATCTTTGGTATTATGACAGCATAAACTTTGGCACGAAAGAGCCAGAAATTGCAAAATGTTTATGAAAAAATATGAATTTATACACTAAATTTATACAATAAAACTCTTTTTCCTGTATATTAAATGCATTAGTTAGGACTTTCCAGTGAAACAGGACCATGATGAGATACATAAATATATCCCCTAATGATATATGTATATTTAAAAATCCTCTAGTTTTGTATATGTGTGTGTTTGTGTATATATATTATATATATATGTATATATATATTTATGAAAATGAAGTTCCATACTATGCTGTCCAAAAGCTGAGGAACCACTAACATTAGTAGAATAATCTGATGGCAGAGACCTGGGAACTCCAAAATCCATGAGTTGAAGATATCTGTCCCAGATTAAGGGTTGGGGTAGGAGGAGGAGAGACAGGAGAGACAGAGGGAGAGTGATAGAAACACAGAGATAAAAACAGAGAGAATTGGGAGGAAAAGAGAGAGTGAAGAGACAAAAAGGAGATGAATTTGCTTTACTCTGACTTTTTGTTGTACCCAGGCCCTCAGTGGATTATGTGATGCTTGCACATCTTAGCAAGGGCAGATATTAGTCTGCTGATTTAAATCCTAATCTCTTTTTGAGACACCCTCATACATGCACCTAGGAGTAATAGATTACTAGGTACGTGGGCATCTCTTAGCCTACAATTAACTACAATTAATCTCTTAGCCTGCAATTAACTATCAGACTCAACATAACTGGAAAACAATATTTTGCCTGAAATTAAAAAAACAACTTTTGCCAATCTAACCAAATAATCATCCAGAAAAGAGATTACTTTAATCACATTCTAAAACTTGAACGACTTAAACCTTGGGTTTTATTGAAATCCAGTGAAAATGACATTCTTTCTTTGTATTTCTAGTTGAAAGATATTTTCATTTTCTTTCTTCTTGTCCTCTTTCTCTACCTCTCTCTTTAAAACTAATTTGCAGTGAATAAATACATTTTGGAAAACAAAGATTATCAATTTAAATTCAGATTTTTATTTTTCAACCTTAATCTGAGGACTGGATACCTCTTACTTCTCCAGGAAGTAAGACTATTTATAATGAATGAATATTTATAATGAATATATAGTTTTATTTATGATGACTAAAATAAGTCTCTAAATAGTTATGAGTACAGTCAGTCACTCTTCAGTACCTATGTGGGAAGATGTTCTAGAACCTCCTCCCCAGAGGATACCCAAATCCAAGGATGCTCAATTAGTTTATTTAAAATGACATAATTGAAAATATAACCTATACATATTTCTGCTGCATACTTTGCTTTATTTTTTAGAGAGGAACATTGGGAGAGTGAGAGAAAGAGAGAATAAATTGTATTTAGTTTTTCACGTGGCTTTTGTTTCTCTGACACTTCGTTGTGTATGTGGTGGTACAAGCACACACGTTGTGTATCTGGCAAGCACCTTAACCTCTGAGCCACCACTCCAGCCCCTTTGCTGATTTCAAATCACCTCTAGGTTATATATAATACCTAACACATGTAAACGCTTTAAAATATTTGTTATATTTTATTGATTAGGGAATAATGATAAGAAGTTTGTTCATGTTAAACATGGCCAAGTGTTTCTCCAAACATATCCCTGTTGTGTAGGTAATTTATGCATTGACTTACAGAAGAAATTATTATTATATTTTTGGTGGGAATATTTTCAATCCAGGTTGGTTGAATTCTGAATCCATGAATCCAGACCCTGTAGATACAGAGAGCCATTTTTTACATGGTATCATATATGTAACTTCTGCAAAAAATTTCAAGAGAACTTAATTAACAGTATGATTTGGAAGCTCATAGCAATGATAATTTAGAAATATATTATGTATTATATTAGAAGAGATAATAATATTTCTGAGCATCATTTATATCCCAAACATTAGGAATGCATATACAAACGTGGTACTGATGGAAGAAAACTATAATCCTCACAGAGAATTTTAGATGATTTTAGTTTAAAATGAATGCACTTTTTCATTGTGTAGTCTTAGTGAGTGTGGAATGAACAATTTCCTTTAGTTGAGATCATTCCCAGTCTGAGAGTTGAATAATGATGGGAATTCTTTGATGTTGCTGTTAATGAGGAGTCTCCAAACTCTGACACACAGATAAGTGGTTTAAGCTATTGACAATTTTCAAAATTCTTTTTGAAAACAGAGTTAAAGCAATGAACAAAATCAAATTCTCTTGTTCTTCTCATGTCTCATATTTGACTGAGAACTTCCATGATAATGTTTTACAGGACCAATGTTATAATTAAATTAAAATGCTTCATGAAAAATTTTTTTCTGGACAAAAAAATCTATAAATTCTTTTTCACATATTTCTCACTAGTCTTGCTTGCTAATATTTGGTCATTTCTGGGTTTTGTGGAGCTGTTAATTCATGCCAGCATAAAATTAAGAGCTTCTTGCTGTGATTTTGATTTCATCCCAGCACTTTCTTATGATTGGGGAGTCTGTCTGGAAAGGAATCTTTTCTGGTCTGTTTTGAGCCTTCCTGTGGGTAGTGGTTAAGATTCCTAGTAGTTCACATACAGTTCTCAAACCCACTGCAGCTCTTTCCAATGAACATCTGTTGCCTAGATCACTCAGACTTCTCACTGCTTCTCTCCTCTTTATCCCCTGAAAATGCCAGTGTAATACAACTTTTGTACTCTTGTGAAATTCTTGTAATTTGTCTGTGCCCTAGAATGCTGGAGTGCATGATATTGTTAGTCTCCTAATTTTATTGCAAATGCTTTTTTGTGAGTTTTTAATGTTGTATGATGTTACTCAGACAATTTTTATGAGAATTCAGAGACTGAAAGCTTGTTATCTGTCTTCCTAGAATCATCTTCTTTCTTTCTCCCTTTGAAAGATAATTAAATGATAATGGTAGAATGAATGTCTCATAGCTCACAAGTTTCCTTCCTTGTCACAATCACTACTACTACTCTAAGGTTGGTCAATAGAATTTTCATTTGTTTTATTTTGAAACTTACTAGATATCCATGTGTGTGGAATAGATTTTAGGTATTTGTATTTGTATCAGATGGGAATCAAATACATATGCAATTTGCTTTCAATCACCTGAAAGCATCCTTCAAAAATATACAGGGGTTACTGCATTTGACTCCTAGGGAAGGAAGCACATAATCAAATTTTCCTGAAAAGATCACATGGAACCAAGATGTTATTAAAAAAAAAAAAAACTCATGTGAATCATTATACGGTTTTGTGGATATCTAGCACAGTAGTATCATCCCACTCAGGTGGTTTTATTGATAACAGAGAGATTTCATAGTGACTTGAGGGATGGGGAAGCTGCTCTTCAGCTGGGAAGAATGCAGCTGAGCCTACTGATTTTTACAGCAATTTTTAAAAATTTCAAGATATATGTGCTTTTATCTTGTTTTTTTTTTTTTTTTCTTAGTACAGGGGACTGAACCCAGAGTCACTTTCTGGGTAAGATACATCCCCAGTTCTTTTTATATTTTTAATTTGACACAGGTTATTGCTAAGTTGCCTCACTAAACTGGTGAGGCTGACCTCAAACTTGCAACCCTCCTCCCAAAATATCTAACCATAAAAATATTTAGTATCATTCTATATTTTCAAAAGTTGCATTACTGGAAAAACACTTTACATTTGATTTTGCAATTGATTGCTTCAAGATTTTCAAAATTTGTCCATTTCAATATGGATCTAGTTCATTCAATTTTCTTATTCTATAGAATATATCCTTTTTCGTACAAATGGATATCATATATATATATATATATCTCCTATGTTTGCTATCTTATGAACATGACCAAAGTTTTCTCCAAAGCATGTACCTGAAAATCTGAGATATGAACATATTGAAAATTATTAAATACTGTTTTCCATAGAGGTTTCACTACTTTATGCTCCCATACATTTTGAATTTTTGTTCACTACTATTTTCAAATTTTATTGGAGTAATTATCAGTCTAATATTTTGAAATGATTTTGTTATTTGTAATATCCTGCTTAATAGTGAGATAGGTCACCTTTTTGTATGTTTATTGAAATTCATTTTTCTGTTTTGTAAATGACATGTTTATGACTTTTGTCCATTTTTATACAGAGTTGTTTGTGTTAATCTTACAGACATTTTGGAACTAATGTTGGTTTGCAAGATCACTTATATGTTCTCAATATTAAACCTTTGATAGTACATTTCACTGTAAGAGGTAAACTTCAAAATACTTGACTTCTTAACATTTTTAAGCACATATTCTAATAACTAGACTTAGGGATTTATTCATCAATCCTGGTTTGGGTTAAATTTGTGTAAAATTAAATATGAAATTTGAATATACCATTTGATGCATTTTAACAAATGCATGCACCTGTGTACCACAAAACTCTGAAGTTATGGGACATTGTTATCCTAGAGAGTTCCCCTATACTCTTCCACACAAACAGAAATGGCAATTTGTTCTGATTTTTTTTCACTACTGATGAATTTAACTATTTTATAACTTCATGTAAATGAAATCATTTAAACATGTACTGTTTCATAAAATGTTTCTTTCTCTTGGCTTTATTATTATTATTATTCTTGAGATTCAACCATGTTGTTATGTGTGTTGAGAGTTATTTTGTTGTTGTTGTTGTTATTTTTATTTCCTTTTTTATTCATTAAAGATAGTCTTACATTTAGGAGAGAATCATTGGCATACAATTGATAACAAATGTATGATGACAGAGCAAGCCAAGGCTGATACTATTCCATGGTTTTCCCCTTGGGTTTCCCATGATTCCATGTTTCCCTCTACCTAAACCCTATGTTAATTGGACTTCTCATGGAAGTCAAATGTTCCCCACTGGGTTGATTCCCTCATACTCCCTCCCTCCCTCCAGCCTCCTTGATATCCTTCCTATACCTCCCTTCTCCCTGCCACCCTCCCTCACCCCCAAGCATCATAGGCAAGGATCCCTCTGCTCGTGTAAAAATTCATACATGTTGAGGTTATTATTAGCTTAGCCATCTATCATACTGTTTCCCATCATATTCTAGCTACCACAAATGAGAGAAAACATTTGGCCCTTGAGACTCTGAATTTGGAATATTTTACTTAGCATAATTTTTTCAATCTCCATCCATTGGGCTGCAAATGTCATAATATCATTTTCTCTAATAATCAAATAGAATTACATTGTATATAAGTACCACAGTTTTTGAATCTACTCGTCCAGTGAGGGGCATCTGGGTTGGTTCCATAGTTTAGCTATAGTAAATTGAGCTGCAGTAAACATTGATGAAGCTGTATCTCTATAATATGCCGATTCTAGATCTTTTGGGAAAATACCCAGGAGTGAGATAGCTCAGTCATAAGGCGGTTCCAGCCCCAATTTTTTGAGGAGTCTCCACACTGCTTTCCAGAGTGACTGTACCAGTTTACACTCCCACCAGCCATGTGACAGTGTTCCTCTTTTCCCACAGACCCTCCAGCATCTGGCATCGTTCGTATTCTTCATTTTTGTTACTCTGACAGGAGTGAGGTGGAATCTCAGTGAAGTTTTGATTTGTGTTTCTTTGATTGCTAGTGATGTAGAGCAATTTTCTCATATTTATGGGCTTTTTGAACTTCATTGAGAAATTTCTTTTTAGTTCTGTAGCCCATTTATTGATTGGTTTTGGTGTTCAGTTTTTTGAGTTCTTTGTATATTCTGGATATTAGCCCTCTGTCCAAGGTGTAGCAGGCAAAGATTTTCTCCCATTCTGTAGGTTCTTGCTGGACACTCTTGAATAAATCTTTAGATGTGTAAAAGCTTTTTAATTTAATTGCATCCCATTCATTCATCCTTGCCTTTAATGCTTGCACTATGGGAGTCTTGTTAAGGAAGGTGGAACCAACCCCTATGTCTTGTAGTGTTTGTACTTTTTCTTCAAGCAATTATAAAGTTGCTGGTTTAATATACAGATCTTTTAACCATTTTGATTTGATTTTTGTGCAGGTAGAGAGGTAATGATCCAATTTCAGTTGTCTACATATGGCTGTCCAATTTGTCCAACACCATTTGTTGAACTGGCTATCCTTCTTCCACTCTATGCTTTTGCTCCCTTTATCAAATATCAGATGGTTAAATATATGGGGGTTCATCTCAGAATCTTCTATTCTGTTCCATTGATCTTCAATTCTTTGTTATAGTATAATTTCAGGTAAGGAATTGTGATACTTCCTGCTACCTCTTTCTTGCTCAGTCATGTTTTGGCTATTCTGGGTCTTTTGTTATTCCATATGAATTTGAGAATTGCTTTTTCTACATCCTTGAGGAATGTCATTGGTATCTTGATGGGGATTGCATTGAATCTGTATAGGGCTTGGGATAGAATGGCCATTTTGATTATTTTGATTCTGCCTAACCAAGAACATGGAATGTTTTTCTATCTACTCAGATCTTCTGCGATTTCTTTTTTTAACATTTGATAATTTTCATTGTAGAGGTAATTAATCCTTTGTTAGATTGATTCCAAAGTATTTTTTTGAGGAGACTGTGAATGGGATAGAGTTCCTAATTTCTTAAACCAATCTCAAACCTAATAGGAAACAAGAAATAACTAAAATCAGAGATGAAATCAATGAAATTGAGAACAAAATACAATACATATTATCAACAAAAAAAGAGTTGGTTCTTTTAAAAATAAATAAGATCAACAGGCCCCTTGCCAACCTCACCAAAAGGAAGAATGAAGTGAAACAAATCAACAAAATCAAAGATGAAAATGGAGTTATCGCCACTGACTCAATCAAAGTCCATAAGATTATCAGAACTTATTTTGCAAAATTATACTCCACCAAGTTTGATAATCTGGAAGAACTGGAAAAATATCTGGCCACATATGACATTCCCAAATTAAGACCAGTAGACATTGAAATTCTAAACCAGGCAATCTCAGGTAGCAAAATTGAATCGGCAATCAAAGGCTATCTGAAAAAGAAAAGCCCAGGATCTGATGGATTCACAGCAGAATTCTAACAGACCTTTACAGAAGAATTAAAACTGATCCTCTACAACCTTTTCCATGAAATTGAAAGGGTGGGAACACTCCCAAATACTTTTTATGAAGCAAATATAACACTGACACCAAAACCCAACAAAGACACATCAAGAAAAGAAAATTACAGACCAATTTCCCTGTTGAACATTGACGCTAAAATCCTTAATAAAATCCTAGCTATCCAGATCCAAAAATACATTAAAAATATAATACATAGTGAACAAGTGAGTTTCATACCAGGAAAGCAGGGCTGGCTCAACATATGCAAATCAATAAATGTATTTCACCCCTTAAACAGAATTCACAACGAAAATCATATAATCATTTCAATTGATGCAAAAAAGGTATTTGATAAAATTCAGCACCCACTTATGCTCAAAACTCTGGAGAAGAAGTGTTCAAAGAAGATACTTTAATTTTGTAAGAGTCATTTATGACAGACCCATAGCCAACATTGTGCTTAATGGAGGAAAGACTGAAAGCATTTCCACTGAATTCAGGAGTAAGACAAGGTTGTCCACTTTCACCGCTCTTATTCAGTATAGTCCTTGAAACCCTAGCCAGAGCTATCAGACAAGAGAAGGAAATCAAAGGAATTAGAATAGGAAAAGAGGAAGTCAAGTTGTCTCTATTTGCTGATGACATGACCCTATACCTAGAAGAGCCAATAAAATCTACTAGAAGACTTCTAGAGCTTATAAACAATTTCAGCAAAGTGTCTGGCTATAAGATTCAACACTCATAAATCATTAGCTTTCCTATACTCCAGGAACAAGTCCACTGAAGAAGAAATTGGGAGCTACTTTTATTAGCAAATGTTATTGTTTTATATGGCTATCTCACAAAATTTTCATCCATTTTACTATAGATGGATACCTGAGCTCTTTCCAGCTTTGGGTTGTTATGATTATTAATAAATGTCTACTAAAGACATATTGCAAAGTATTTTTGTGTACATACAGCTTCATATCGCTTGGCTAAGTACCTAGGAGTGGATTCACAGATTATTGTGTAGGTGAATGTTTAGTCATATAAATAACTGTCACATAGTTTTTTAAAAAAATGGCTGTCATTTTACATTCCCATCTGCAGTGTATGAAAATTCTAGGTGTTTTACATCCTTTCTAACACCTGATAATTGTGAGTTTCCTAGTTTAAATGATGGTCTCCCATTATAGTTTAGGTTTTTATTGCCTGATGTCTGATGATGTTAAATAGTTCTTGATGTGTTTATTAGCTATTCAGAAATTTTTTTCAACTTTTTATATATATTTCTTTTTATTTATTGGTATCTTAATTTTTCTTATTAATAAGTCACAGAAATGTTTTATTTGACCTGTTTATTCATACTTTGTCAGATATATTTCAGAAATGTTTTCTCTTAGGCTTATGGCTAAATAGTATCTTGCAGTGAGCAGGAATTTTCAAGTTTTGTGAAGAATAATTTATACTTTATATGTTACTAATTTTTATGTTTATGAAATATTTATAAAGCTAATTTATTAGAATATTTTCTCATTGTGTACTTCTGAAAGCTTTATGGCTGTAACTTTTAAAGCTTATAATACACTTTGAATTAATTTCAAGTAAAGTATGATGTAGTTCTCAAGTTTATTCTTTTTTTTATAAGAATAATCATTTGTTACAATACTGTTTATTCAATGTAATTGCCTTGGCAACTTTGAAAAAAATCAAATAACAATGAAAATGTGGGACTAATTTTTTCCTATTCACCAGTTTATCTTCATGTCAGTATCAAACTATCTTGGTTAATTTTGTCTAAATATTAAGCGATATAAGTTCTTTAAATTTTCTTCTTACTTTTACTGATTATGATGGATATTATATATCTGCATAAATTTTAAAATAAGATAGTGAAGTCTTATTTAAAAAAGTCTATGGAAGTATGATTGGAATTATGCTGAATATCTGATCCAGTGTGGGAGAATGAGGTAACAATAGTAAGCCTTCCCATCCAAGAACATGGTATATCTGTTCATTTAATTATGTTCTTTTTAAGTTTTCTAAGCAATGGTGCATAATTTTTAGAGTAGTGATAATGTCTTTAAATTTATTTTTATGTACTTGTGCTTTTTGGCATGATATGTTTGGAACTCTTTTTTAAATCTCAATTATGATTATTAGCACATACTAACTGTACAAAATAATCAATTTCTACATGATGTTTTTATACTCATGTATAACATACTTTGATCTTTTTGGAAGTAATTTGTAATTTTATGTTTCACGTATTGACTGCTAGCAAAAAAAAAAAAAAAAAGCAATTGCCTTTTGCAAGTGGACCGTGAATTCTGAAACACTGTTGTACACAGTAAAAGGTGAGATAATTGCTTTTTTAGATTATTTAGGATTTTCTCCATAAACAAATCCATCATCTGCAAATAGCAGTAGTTTACTTTTTTCTTTCCAAATTCTATATTATTTATTCTTTTTTTCCTGCTATTATTCACTGAGTAGGAATTACAATAAAATGTTGAAAAGAATTTGTGAGAATATGCACTCTTACTTTTTAGAGGGAAAATGTTCAATACTTCACTATTAAGTGTAATGTCAACCATACTTTGTCAGACTAAGCAAGGTTTCAGCTATTCCTAGTTTTCCAGAAGTCTTTTTTTTAAGAGAGAGGGGGAGAAAGAGAGAGAGAGAGAGAATCAATTTTATTGATTTTTTTCATTTCTCTAACATTTAGTTGCGTATGTGGTATTGGGGTTTGAACTTGAGTCCTTATGCATACCAGGCAAGTACTCCAACTGCTGAGCTACCACTCTAGCCCTTCTAGGAGTTTTTGTTTGTTAATTTTTCATGAAGAAGTTTCAATTTTGTCAAATGCTACTGATGCATCAATGAAAATTGTCACCTTTCCCCTCAATTCTGTTAATATGCTGAATTTCAGTCATCAATTTTAGAGTATCTCTATTTCCAGGATGTACCCTGATAAGTTGTGATATAATATCATATTGCTAAAGTTTGCTTGCTAATATTTCATTGAGTACTTTTGTCTTTGTGTTCATGAGGAATGACAGTCTTTAATTTACATTCTTTCTTTTTTCTGCTTCTGCATGTAATGTCAGTCACGCTTTGGTGTTAGGCTGAATGGATCTAATTGCAGAATTGGGAAGTGCTCCTTCCTCTTCAGAGTAGTAATACTACTATTAATAATTCTAGTCTTATTATTAATAATAGTGATACTACTCTTACTTCTTCAAATGTTTGGTAGAATATACTAGATTAGCTATCTGGATATTGTAGTTTTTATGGTAAGTTGTTTTAACAATAGATTCCATTTCTTTAGTAGAGGGCTTTCCTGAATTTCTGTTTTCACCTTCTTTTGGTTTTAATACATTGTGTTCTTCAAGGAGGTTTTCCATTTATCGAATTGTAGAATTTGTGGACATGAACTTGCTTATAGCATTCAAAACTTTTGTCTAGTGCTCTGCTTCTTGTGTTTAAAGAACTATTTTCTCATCAATTAAGGTCATAAAATTCTCATTTAGCAGTGTTAATTAACATCTTTCAAAGAAAAGTTTTCCTATTATATGTGTCACTGTGGTTAGTTCAGCCAAACTGTCATTATTGGACATCTACCACAAATGACTATATGTTGTTATTACAGATAAAGGGAATAACGTTTTTAAAAACTTTGAATGAGATATATTCTATACAATGCTGAAATGTAAAAAGAAATTTTGATAAATGACAGAACATTAGACTGGAGAAGGGAGGTATAAGTCTTGAAAGAAGGATTTTAAAAAAGTCTGGACTTTATCCTTCAGGTTTTCTGGAGAATAGTCAATGTTTTTAGCAAAGAAAAGTATCAGCAAGTTTTTGTTAAAGAATAATCACATTGGCAGTAGAACAGAGAATGTCCCAGAGGAGCTCTGCTAGAAACAAATAAGGAACAATTAACAGTAAGCATCTAACATCTGGTATTTTATTTTTCCATGTCATAAAAGTAACAAGATATTTTCTGTATGATATCTGATTATTGAGACTTACAGTATTGATAGGTGAATATGGATAGTAATCATTTAGAATGAAAATCATCCTTTTAAAGTTTTATGGATTGTGCATTTGGTATCTTATCTTACCTAACCTAAGGCCACAAAGATTGTCTTCTAATTTTTCATTTAGATGATCAAATCTAGACGATAGCTTCCTATGTGTCTAAGTTCTATATTTGACTCTGTCACCAATATCTTTCTGAGCTGTCATGAAGGTTGTGCCAGGAAAGGGCCAAAATGAATTTTGTTTCTGTGTAGAAATCCAATGGTGCAATGTTATTTATTGAAAATCATTCATTTTTCCTTTGAAGTGGACATTTGTCAAAAATAAATTGACAATATGTTCAGAGTCTGGTTCGGGAGTCTATATGCTATTGCTTCATCCATGTGTCCATTTATTTCTCCTATGGCATACTTTACTAATTATTGCAGCTTGAAATCAAGTGGCATATGTTCACCTCCATTGTTTTCTTCTTCAAAAAATTTTGTCTTTTCTATTTATTTCGATTTTTCATATGATTTTTTAAAACTAGCTTTTAAATGGTTTTACAAAAATGCTCCTCAGGGGGCTGGAGCAATGGTCCCGTGGTTGCGGCACTTGCCTGGCATGCTTTAGGACGTGAGTTCGAAACTCAGCATCACATACACAACAAAGTGTTGGAGCAACAAAAGCCACATGAAAAGCTAAATAAAATTGATTCTCTCTTTTTCTCTCTTTCTCACCATCCCTCTCTCTTAAAAAAAATGGCCCTGAGGTTTTAATTGGAATTATCAAATCTACAAAAGAGTTTCAAGAGAGTTAATGTTTAAATAATATTAAGACTTGATATTCATGAACTAAATACATGTCTTATACCACATTTCTTTAGCTATTTTGAATTTCTTCTATCAGTGTTTTGAAGTTTTCACTGTGTGGAGCTTGCACGTGTTTTGTTAGATTTACAAATTAGTCTTTAATGTTTTTTGGACTTTAAGACTTCCATTTCCAGTTGTTCATTTCTAACCTATAGAACTACAATTGATTTCTATGTGTTGGCTTTATATTTACAAACTTTCTAAATTTAATAATCAGTTCTATTAAGATCATTCACAAATTTTCAGATTTTCTACATTAACAACTAGGTGTCTGTGGGTGGAGATCCTTTTTTCTCAATTCATATGCTTTTTCTTCTTATTTCTTCATTGAGCTTGCACCCCATAACAGTATTGCATAGAATGATGAAAATGGACATCCCTTTTGTGTTCCTGAACTTTGGAGGAAAGCATGCAGTACTATTAAATAAACTTTTAGTTGTAAGAGTTTGGAGAAACTTACCTTTGATTCTTAATTTGCTAAAAAATTTTACCATAAGTAAATCTTGAATTTTGCCAAATACTTTAATATTTTTAAGAGAGAGAGGGATACTGAGAGAGAGAATTAACTTTATTTAGTCCCTCATGTGACCTCTGTTGCTCCAACACTTCATCATGCATGTGGCTCTGGGGTTCGAATCAGCATCCCTGTGCATGCCAGGCAAGTGCTGCAACAACCAAGCCACGACTCCAGCCCCTTCCAAATACTTTTTTACATGTATTATGATGATTATAATTTTTCTTTAGTCTTTTTTCCCTGAAGTTACTCACATTAATTAATTTATGAATATTGAAACAGTGCTTTCCTGCTATAATGTGAGTTCCACAGGGCAGGCAGTGTTGTGCTGGGGTAGGCTTTCACTGTTTGCAAGAGCTGATAATATAGAATTTTGTGAACCAGATTTTAATCTATTGATAGATGGAAATCAATGATGGAGGAAGTGTTTATCCCACAGAATTTAGAAAATGCTACAAGTCAGGAATCCTTACTTCTTATCTGGTTTTCTAGTATGCTATAACGAACAATTCTTGTCTTCTTGCTGTGAATCCCAAGAGAGGGAAAATAAGTCAGAAGCTGCATCACTTTTTATAACTTAATTCCAAAATTTATACAAAATCTCATGTACTAAGAGGCCCTATACTCTTGATGGAGAAGATCAACATTATCTTTCAAGAAGACAGGTGGGATAGGATATCTAAGTGCATTATTAATTTGGAAAATACAATTTGCTGTAATTTACATTACTAATATATCTTGTGTTTGTATTGGTGCTATGCTCTTAGAGTTATGCTCAATAAATATATGCAAAATAAGTGGATAAATCTTTCATTAATTGTGCCCAATTGACACTGAATGAAAATGAGTGTGTTAATCTATCTAGAAGGGACTGTGATCTGTGAAAACATAAATGCTCACTCTCTTGTGGTTACCTAAATTGGGGATTTATGGTAGCCTAGGCAATAAGTTGTTGAGAGTTTTTATTCTCCTCACTATTACCACAGAGTGCTCATCCCATTCAGGGTATAAGGATATATGGTGTCAAAGTTCTATATAATTTAATTTTTTTTGAAAAATACCTGGGGATGAAATAAAATACCCTTGTAGTAGAACATAATTAATTCCAGTGTTTTAAAAATTTGTGTCTAATTTCAGTGATGGAAAATATTTCCTCCACATAATCATCTCCACTCCAAAAGTGCAAATTATACATCTTCATTTACAAGTGTCTTGGGACATTGTACATTGGTACATTGTATCCATTGAGGTAGATCTGAGGGAACATATGGAAAGACCTACCAGAGTGACATCAATCTACTCAATTAGTGAATCATGCACTATTGTTGGCAATGGGTCATCCCAGAGAGTAATATATTAAATAATACCCCATTAATTCTGTTTGGATCCAGTTGGTGCTTATTATAATTTCTATCTCTTGCTTTCTTACCTTTGTGAATTTATTTATTTGGTCCTTGATTTCCCTTGCCTTTGGCATCGTTTACATTTCTGGTACAAAATTCAAGAAGAGGGAAAATGTGTTCTGTGTCATTCTGGTCTTTCAGTTCCATATTTAGTTTTACATTTTTTGAACTTTGTAGTAGAGGCTTCTTGTAGTCTTCATTTTTGGTTTTATAGTTGCTTGTAGCTACATAGAATGAAGAGGGTGGGGTGGAAGTATAGGAGTTCTTGATTTAAAAAGAACTGTCACGATCAGTTTTAAGAAATACTTCCTCAGCGCGTGCGCGCGCACACACACACACACACACAATGTTTTAAGATTGTAGGTATGCTCTTATTTGTGCATGCCCAACTCATAGGATGCCTACTTTATATCCTAAATCATTATATCTTTGAGAGTAAAATAAGGAAATCCTAATAATAATAATAGGTTGATAGCAGGCATAAACCAGTACTTACTATGCAGTTTGGGATTATGTTCATTCTGACAATAATCCATTTCTAATTATGATTCAGAACTCTGTATATAATTGTTTAATGTTAAAATTCTTTTTGGAAGGACATGTTTTAATAATTTAATACTAAAATCTTTAAAATATCATCTTGGTAAATCAAGCAGTGACTCAGATAATGCTGGTAAACTTCTAGTAGAACAGGATAAAATTTCTTTAAATAAATACCTCTGCATCTCTTACAAGGAATTGTTTCAAAATTATAGCAACGGTATGACATTCTTTGAAAGTGTCATGGGCCAAAGCAAAATACCAGAAAATAGACTCCATATGTTTCCTGTATTTCCACTTCAGCATACTAGCCAAAATTGGTATCTCTGGACACAGATTGTTGTGTTGAGTTCTGAGCTTCAATGCTTAGTTGTTTGAACTTGGGCAAGATATTTAACGTTCTCTGTCTTGTGCCTACAACAGTTAGTTGGGATGGTCATAATACTTTTTATGGCTGTTGTAAAGGTTTAGTTTAAAATACAGAGAACAAGTATACGCTATTTGGCACAGCATAAGTCCATAATTTAGCATTTATTCTTATGATTCACTCCTTAAATTAATGGTATTAGCACCGGTTTGTTATAGAGGAAAGAAAGCTGGGACTCATCATCAAATGTTTCCTTTACTACCCTTCAATTGTTGAATGTCTAAACACTTGCCAATTATGAAAATATACCACGCTCTTATTGAATTTTCCTCACTCTATCATTTCTTCCCAGCCATGTTATAACCATAAAGCAAGCAGAATAATTTTTATTATACATATGGTTTGTCCAACCACATGTTCATGTATTAGAAATCCAGTTTCCAACGTTGGAAGGTGGGATGGAACTTAAGACATGTAGTCTAGTGCAAGGTAATGGTGGTCATTGAGGACACAGCCCTTGGGGAGGGGGATGTGGTGGGGTTGACATAGTTCACGAGACTCTCATTAGTTCCCATGAGAAGATTGTTAGAAAAGAGCAATCCTTACCCCTCCCTGATCTCTCTCTGCCTCCTGTCTTACCATGTGGGCTTTCTTTCTTACATGTATTTTTCTGCTATGATATTTTGTAAGAGTCTATCTTTTTTGTCTTTCTTTTTTTCAGAACCAGCACCATACTGTTGGAGCTTTCAGCCTCCAAAAGTATGAGCTAAATACACCTTTTTCAAAAATAGAGTATGCAGCCACAGGTATTTTGTAGTAGCCTCCGGAAAGTGTATTAGTACAGTCCATAGGATGATAAATCACTTTCCTACATAAAATCCTCCAGTAGTTCCTCATCCTTGGGATTGCTTTACTAAATCCTGCTACTTAATAATTCCCCAGCCTCATTTCTTGCCACACAAACTTTCTTAAAGCTCCATAAAAAGGAAAGATTCATTTGAACTTGAGTTCTTTGAAGTAGTGCTGCTTGCTTTTCCTCTTTTCCCTTACATTCCTCTTAAAATTTCTGCTTCTTTCAAGGCTCAGTTTAGCCATTACAATTTTCATTACTTCTTAAGTATGGTTAATTGTCCTCTTGATCCTTCTTCAAGAGGCTTATGGAGGCTTCTCTGGGAGCATCTTGAAGACTTCTGAATACAGACAGTGTACATGTCTGTCTCTTCTGACAGAATGTAAACAATTTCTGTAATATTTTGTTGGTTTTCTGTTCTGTACACACCATATGGCATGTATTATCTATTCAATGCCAGTTGAGTGAATGAATGGGTAAACATGCACATAACTGTGGTGGTTACTAAATTGTATGACATGCTTTTATCTTTTTAAAATAAATGCTAATATCTCTTCCTATAGATTTAAAGTTCTTTTCTTCTAAAATAACCTTTTAAAAATAGGATTTTTTCTACTTTGAAAACCTTTATGATGAAATCAATTCTCATTAAATTTGTAGTTGCTTAGAGATAAGGAGAGAAGAGAGCATAAAAAGTTAATTAAGGAAACAAGAATTCGTGGAAATGTTTTGTCATCCCTGAAATTGCAAATAGAATTGAAAATACACTATTTCTAATGGATTGTTGCTATATGTTCTTCTCACTGTATATGCAATTCCATTAAACTGTCCTCCCTCACGCCAGCTCCATATTTCCAGAGTGAGGACTGGGACAGTTTTATGTGGAATATTCAGTGAGATGGATACCTTCTCAAAATTTTATCTAGCAGCAGTAAGAATTCAAAACTAAAGGTTGTAATTATATATTGATACTGGGTAGCTTAGAATATAAAATGAAGACTTGGTTTGAATGAAAATGAAATCATTTAAATTATTTGAGGAGAGTAAAAAGCATGAATTTTATGTCTTATTTTAATAATTTTTAGAGGACAAAGGAAGAATAACAAATTTGTTTACTCATTTAATGAAGCTAGTATTTCTTATTTTCAGTGCCAGACAAAAACATTAGAAGAAAATAGTTTACAGAAAAAAATCCTTTGAGAAAATCTATTCATAAATCTTCATAAATATAAATAAAATTCAGCAGCATATAGATTATATACCATTTTCAAGTCGAACATAAATTCTTTATTGATTTAATGTATGATAATTGATTGATGTAATTTATTAGTTTAACAACACCCCTAAATATTACAGCCATTTTAATTAATAAAAATTGACATTTAAACAGAAAACCTTTTTTTCAAGAAAATCTCAGAAAACTGAAAAACAAGTTTCTTATATGTGATAAAGGACATATTTATAAAACTTTATAAGTAAGGTATGTAATGGTGAAATATTAGCTAGTTAGCTATGTTCCTTCTTGAATTTTAATAGGAATGCGTTCAAATAAAAAGGATGTAATGGGAGTGACTTAATGAAAAGTTGTTCAACAGAAATAAAATGTGAGCAACACAAATAATTTAAAATTTTTAGCATCTGCATTTTTAAAAATTTAATAATGTACTTTCATTAGATCTACCAAATTCAAAATAGTATTTCAACAGATAATATAAAATTGAGATAATTTATGTTTTTTTAAACTAAATCTGAAATCAAAATGTACTTTACAGCCACAGTACATTTCAGTTTGGAGTAGTCACACTTTTCAAATGCATAATATATATGTGTGGCTTAGGGTTACCTTAATGACAGCACAGCCTTAGAGAAAATGGTAATTTCAATCAATTTCCTGTAGAAAGAATTATTTATTTTTATAACTCCAAACTGAAATGTACTGTGGCTGTAAAATACATTTTGATTTCATATTTAGTTTAAAAAGAACATAAATTGTTTTGATACCAATACCGTGCTGTTTTTGCTACTACAGCTCTGTAGCATAATTTCAGGTCAGGGATTGAGATACCCCCTATTTCTTCCTTTCTATACAGTAATGTTTTAGCTAATCTGGGTCTCCTGTTATTCCATATGAACTTGAGAATTGCTTTTTCTATATCTGTGAAGAATGCCATTGGTATCTTGATGGAGATTGCATTGAATCTGTGTAGGGCTTTGGGTAGAATGGCCATTTTTATTATACTGATTCTGCCTAACCATGAGCATGGAATGTTTTTCCATCTACTCAGGACTTCTAAAATTACTTTTTTTAGTGTTTGATAGTTTTCTTTGTGGAGGTCCTTAACATCCTTTGTAAGGTTAATGCCCAAATATTTCATTTTTTTGGAAGTAATGGTGAATGGGAGAGATTTCCTGATATCTTCTTCTGCGGATTTGTTGCTGGAGTAAAGAAAGGCTAGTGATTTGCTGGAGTTGATCTTATAGCCAGCTACTTTGCTAAAATCACCTATAAGCTCTAGGAGTTTTCTGGCTGATGTTATTGGGTCTTCTAGGTATAAAATCATTTCGTCTGCAAATAGAGATAACTTAACTTCCTCTTTTCCTTGTCTTGCCTGATAGCTCTGGCAAGGGTTTCAAGGACTATATTGAACAAGAGTGGGGATAGCGGGCAGCCTTGTCTAGTACCTGAATTCAATGGAAATGCTTTCAGTTTTTCTCCATTGAGGATAATGTTGGCAATGTTTCTGTCGTAAATGGATCTGACATAATTAAAGTATCTTCCCTTTATCCCTATCTTTTCCAAAGTTTTGATCATAAAGTGGTGTTGAATTTTATCAAGCCTTCTCTGCATCAATTGAGATGATTATAGGATTTTTGTTTTTAATTCTGTTTATGTGGTGAATTACATTTATTGATTTGCATATATTGAACCAGCCTTGTTTCCCTGGAATGAAGCCCACTTGATCATAATGAATTATCTTTTTAATGTGCTTTTGTATCTGGTTAGCTAAAATTTTATTAAGGAGTTTTGCAGCAATGTTCATCAGGGAAATTGGTCTGTAGTTTTCTTTCCTTGATGTGTCTTTGTTGGGCTTTGGAATCAGTGTAATGGTTGCTTCATAAAAAGTGTTTGGGAGTGTTCCCCATCTATTTCCTGGAAGAGCGAACCGAAGACCAGTGGAACCAAATAGAAGATCCTGAGACAAACCCCCATATCCTTAACTATTTGGTATTTGACAAAGGTGACAAAAGTATAGTGTGGAAGAAAGATAGCCTGTTCAACAAATGGTGTTGGACAAACTGGACAGCCATATGTAGACAACTGAAGCTGGATCCTTATCTTTCGCCCTGCACAAAAATTAAATCAAAATGGATCAAAGATCTGGATATTAAGCCTACAACTTTAAACTTACTAGAAAAAGAAGAAGGGTCAACACTACAGCATATAGGAGTTGGCAGCTACTTCCTTAACAAAACTCCCATGACTCACGCTGTAAAATCAAGAATAAATGAATGGGGTGCAATTAAACTAAAAAGTTTTTGCACAGCCAAAGATCTAGTCAAGAGCATCAAGAGAGAACCTACAGAATGGGAGAAAACTTTTGCCTGCTTCACCTCAGACAGAGGGCTAATATCCAGAATATACACGGAACTAAAGAAACTAAACTCCAAACTCACAAATAATCCAGTCAATAAACGGGCTAAAGAACTCAAAAGGAACTTCTCTCCAGTGGAAGTCCAGAAAGCCCATAAATATATGAGAAAATGCTTTACATCATTATCTATAAGGGAAATGCAAATCAAAACTTCAATGAGATACCACCTCACTCCTGTTAGAGTGGCAAAAAAGAAGAATACAAACAATGACAGATGCTGGAGGGGATGTGGGAAAAGAGGAACACTGTTACACTGCTGGTGGGACTGCAAACTGGTTCAGCCACTATGGAAAGCAGTGTGGAGAATCCTTAAAAAATTAAGGATGGAACCACATTATGACCCAGCTTTCCCTCTCCTGGGTATTTTCCCAAAAGACCTACAATCAGCTTATTATAGTGATTCAGCTACATCAATGTTTATAGCAGCTCAATTTACTATAGCTAGACTATGGAACCAACCCAGATGCCCCTCACTGGATGAGTGGATACAAAAATTTTGGTATATATATACAATGGAATACTACTCGGCCATTAGAGAAGACGATATTATGGCATTTGATATCAAATGGATGGAGATGGAAAGAATTATTCTAAGTGAAGTATCCCAATCTCAGAGACTAAAGGGCAGAATGGTTTCTCTCATCTGTGGATGCTAGAATACATGGGAAAGCAGCAGGTTAAACGGCTAAACTAATAATATCCTCAAACTGTATGATTGTCAGCATAATAGGGGCATAGCTCCCTAGGATACTTGGAGGCATA